>DWIJ01000001.1:0-22363 GCA_018248315.1 Chioides albofasciatus
CTTCGCATAGATCTAACAAAGCACGTGTTACAGATTGCTATAACACATTTTATTTACATGATCTAAAATAAATTAATAATTAACCGATTTAACGACCGATAAACGAAAAAACTCCCAAAACCTAGACAAATGCAAGGATACCACATAATATGTTACAAATCCGTCAAATTTACATACATATGGTTGAATTAACATAACTTTCAACGGTTCACTGTGTTTCCTTTCTTTAAATTCGCAGTATATAGTTTAGAAACAAACTCCTGAGGTGATTGATTTTTTACTAGTATAGTTATTTATTTATTTCCTTAATTTATTTATATTAACAGTAAACAGTATATACAACAGTATAATACTACAAAATAAAATAGATAGTTAACGCGAACGTAATCAAGAAAGGATAAAACACAATTTAATTTGATTAGGTAAAAGCGTATCTGTTTATCAGCGTGGGAAAGGGCTGGGAGTAAATTGACCTGTTACCGTCGTTTGACGCCCGCATTCAAACGTGAGATTTCATTGTTCGAAACGTGATTCACTGCTCGTTCGTTGGCGCCCGTTGGGTGATTGATTAAGAGTTTTAACTACAAGCTAGTTCTTATAATATAGGACTACCCAACGAGTAGTCTGATGGTAAGTGAGTAGATAGATAAGATGAGATTCCTACTGAAAGCCGCCCACAAATACGGTGCTATCCCTAAGGGCAAAGTTAGAATGCATCGGATAAGTCTTAGCAAGCGAGCTAAAACGTTTCTAAAAAAACTTAGGAAACATTGTAAGCCTGAAAACTACTCGTAAATGTTATAAAAACCCGCACTCCATTCATCAAAGCGCTGTAATGGTGGTCGGAGGCACGCTGGGAAACCTCGCCGACCAGATCCTACCTTTATTTATTTCTCTCCGTGTATGCCTCTTTTTCTTTTTGCCCCGACGTTACATTCCTAAGCCGGTAATCCCGACAGCAGATAAAATTAAACCAGACGCGAAACAAAATTAAAAGGTACATAAAAACGATCGATCCCGACTAATTTCGTGGCGTATGGTATTCCGATACGATTGTTCTTCGGGTGTCAGCGATAAAGGATAAGGAGTAATGAGATGCGAGTTATCTCCGATCTGAGTTTCGGCTTTTGTTTACAAGTACGGGTTAATGCCGGGCTATTGTTGACTAAAGATTGACTGGTTCAATTTATTAGAAATATTCACATAAGCGGAATGTAAATGGCTTCAAGTTGTAAATAGACGATTTATTGATGGTCCGAAATAGGTTTTCGTTTTATCCTCCTGACGAACACGATGAGCCCGAAGCCGGAATACCGCATAGTGCACACAATTCAACGGGTAAGCTTACACCGACCGATCGTATCTGTGCAATAAATCTAAATGATAAAACGCGTACGTACCTAACTTAGTCGGCCAACGAAAATAATATATTAAACATCGATACATTCCGCATTCTGTGCCGATGGAAATCGAAAATTGTAGTTTTCAGATAACACGACGCCTAGGAGTGGCTCACTATGTTGGCACGATTTCTTTGTTAGGATACATAGACATTGTTGCATAGTGTTACATGTTGCACTGTTGTGAGAATTGCAGAAGCGTATCAAAAGGTTACAAAAACTTAAAAGAACTTTTATACCATTTGTGGAACGCGGTGTTAAGTTGTTTTGTATTAAGAGGAAATCGAATGCAAAAAGGTAAAAACAACATTAAAAATAGAGCGAGTAGTAGAGGCATTTTAAGTAATACGATACGAAATTACAGCATTAATGCACTAGGTTCGGTTTCAGAGAAATGTTATTAAAGCAAAGTGCAGAGTTCGGAGGGAATTAGAAAAATGATGTGTGGGAACCAAGAACGGGTTGCAATTTAGCTCGAATGTGCGCGGAGAATTATGGCAACCGTGCACTCGGGTGCTAGGGTTGCCTGCCGCGTGAAATATGACCACCACAACATACAGAACTATCACTCATGTTCAGAACAAATGAATAAAACAATCAACAATTTGCCGACGCACCATCATCATCTCCAAAAATAAGTTTGCATTTCAATATCGTAGTAACCCTATAAGTTTGTTCCGGTTTGAATTATTAGTAGGAAAATTGCTTCGAGGTTTTTGTTCTCTATACGTATAACCGAATCGTCAAAACGTTACCGAAGCGTCCGCGTACCACGAAATTACACTCATTATACCAAATCATCGTAACGATATTAAATGAAGGTGTACCCGATCTTCTATTAATGTAGTATCGATTCACAAATAAATAACACATTTAAGAAGGACGAGTCTGTACGTGCCGCGCCGGTACGCCAGATAACATATAATTATGGATGCAGAGGTCACTACAAATAAAGATCCAAACGATAAAAACAAAAGAAAGCGAAATAACCGATAATTCGAGCCGGCCGATATCGGAGGCGGACGGAACCGATTTTGGATGTTTTGAACGCGAATTTCGGAACAGGGATGAGATTCACGCGATCCAGCTTCCGTCGATCGATCGATCAATAAAACCGCCGGATGCAGCTCTCATTCATTATGTGCCTAGATTGACAACGTCTAGCCACTTCAACTTAATCGTCGACGGCCTAATTGTAAAGCGTACGCGACCTATTGTAAAACTAAATCGAAATTAATACTTCACATTAACTCGTATTGAATCATTAATAAGGGTTTATTGCTCCGGGATTTGTCGAACAAAACTCCGAAGCCGCCGGCGCTGTGGGAAACGGCATTTCATCAATGGGCTGAGCACACAAACTGCGTTCTCCTTTGTTTATAAAACTGTCCACTTCTAATGCTCGACGTGTATTTCAATTTGAGAGGCGCGTTCTCCGTCACGCCTTACACTAGATAAACAATCGCCCAATTCGTTTTTCAACGCTACGGCGGAGTCGTAACTCGAGACATTTTACGAAGAGAGGAAAACGATTAACTCGAGATGTATTTCGCACGTCGACGGCGCTACGCACTTTTAATTCGCTATTGTTTTCAACAAAACAGGTATATTCTGTTCGCGCAACGAATTAATGTGCACGGAGGATTGCGCAATAAATTCGTTAGCGGGCCCGGCTTAAATTTTGCGAAAGGCAATTAACGCTAAGTCGCGGAGAGAGCTGCGAACCGGAGGATCGGGCTTCGGTCGCGCGTAATGAATTGGCTAATGCACAAGCGGATAACGAGATAAGGGCCCGTCACAACATAACCGTAACGATAATGCATCAGCACATAACGTGCGGCGAGCGGTAGCGCGGCCCGCGGCCACTCGCGCGGTCCAGACGCGTAATTGCCTCCACGAATCTGTTATCAATGCTGTCTTTTCACACGCTCCTATTCTCGTTTCGCCTATATGGAGGTGTAAATCGAGGCAGTGCAATAATCGTAAACGGAGCGGGCGAGAGAGTAAACAAAACTTACGGGACGAGACACCGAACGTGCCCACCTATTATCCGGTGGCATGTGCTTAGCATCTGTCGACGACGCTTCCTGGGCTACCCAGCGCCTGTTACATCATAAATTGAGCCTTCCGCACCGTCTTCCGTGATTTTTTATCCAGTTCAAGCCCTACGATGACGATGGACGAAGTGTAAACTAAAAATTAACTTCCTCGGAGCTAAGTTTTTTAGTATCGAGTAAACAATGGGTGGATCCGTTAGCGGGACCCAGGTGCGCTCCGCCGCCTCGGGCGCTACACAAAAGATTTCGTTCAAGGAAGGAGCGGTCATATCAAAATTGCAAGCCATCCATCCCATTGTCGCACGGTTATTTGTTTAGGAGAAGAATCTCTTTATGCTCAGAAGCTTTACAATCGCGTTTATCTATGATATATTGGATTCTATAGACGTGTGTCGCTATTGAAAACGATTCGCTAACGTCTTCTGCGCCGTTGAAAGGAATTTGAGTCGTTGCAAGTTTCGGTTTACGAAATCCGCTTAGTAGTAACCGGCTGCATTCAGCTGCGGTTCGGTATTAGATAAAAAACCGAATGTGATTTAATTAAGCATTAGCCAGTGAGTCGATACTGAGTGAACACAAACGGCGTGCGTGTAACCTGTTATTATGGTTGATTAGATTTCTGTTGGTAACATTTCTCGGTAGTGCGTCGGCGCCGCCCATCGCTCCCGCGCCGTATTAAAAATATACCCGTCCTCTTAAGCTATCCACTCCGAACGCTAATGATTTTCGGTAAACCGGCCCGTAACACACCTCCGTATCTCCAAATCTCTCGAGTAAATCACCGTCGTTTTTGTTACCCGGTCAGGAGTAGTAATTATGTCGGTCAGAGTGCAGCAGGATGAGAATCTAATTAAGAAGTGGGCAGATCCAGTCAGATTTCGCGTTCGCTAAAACTAAGTTATTTCTAAACCAACTTCGATGGGGCGTTCTCTATTGTAAATTTACGGTTTTCGTTAAACGTCCGCTTATGATTTTGGATGCACGCAGCGAATTATCATGATGATGTATTTACGGTGGGCTGCGGGTTACAATTCATTCGGAATCGTTTTTTCGGTCACGCCATGTCGCATGTACACCGTAAACCTGTCGATTCTTTATTGGACGTTTAGGCCCCGCGTGATATCGTCAAACGAACCGAGCCGAACTTAATATCGATTCTATCAAATCGATCGCTCCAAATGATTGTAATCTAAAATTATTTGTGCATATGGCATACCGTATGTAATTTCGTTGTAACTCTTAAAATGGGATAGTAAACGACACGAAACTGGGTTCGTGCGTGCGTAATCGAATAACCGATGAGAACTTAATGTTTTTTCGACTAGGTATCGGTCAACGGCCATCGGAATATATTAGAACATTTCTACTAAATTTTCGTCCTACAGAAGGCTGAGTTTATTAGAATACGGCGTGCATTGCGAAGCGGCTCACGCGCGTGCCGCGTGCTTCGAACGCCAATCGTACACTCCATGGGAACATTTTTGTCTTCCACGATATGATAATATGAGCATTCAAATATACATACTGTCCGTTAAATGCACGATAAACACCCAGAATTACAGTGAAACCTGGATGTGAGCGAGTCGTGACGGACGTGAGGTGAATTTTACAAATTTTCGATGCCTCATGACCCCTTTATCATAATCGCATTAGACTGCAACTCACCGTCAGATCTCGACGTCTCGTTGGTGTCGTGCCATGCTTCCACTATCAGCGAGAAGGTACCCTGAAAAATTAAATGAAACACATTAAACATTGCTCGCAATTACACGAAAGTCGTTATACGTAAGTATACAAATAAGTAAGAATTCTTAAAATGCACAATAATAGCAATTCAGCCGCTTTGTGGAATTTTAAAACGCATTCGAATACGTTCTTTACAATAAGATAATCCAAGATATACCATCTTGAGCAGAGACCTTTAAAAATGGGCGCGGCGCCGAGCATTTCAAATATTTCCTTTAGTTTACGACGTCGCTCGGAATGGCGGATGAGTGTAAATTAACAACATGATAGACAGGTGAACCCGGGAGCAGATGGCTGAATTGTTTTAATACGGGCTAAAAATACTATGCGCAATAAGGCGATGGGTAGCGTACTTACTCCCAACATGGACTTGTGTGATGTTACCGTGGGCTTAAGCGAAGAAAAAACGGGTGCGTATCAGATAGAGATATTGACATTTGTCGATGTTTACATAAGGAGGCGAAACGGCAGTCGAAATCGATTATCGACGATAACGCGAGTCAACAGCTCACAGGCGCCCGTCCAGTTTATCAATGGGTTTTATGGCTGTCTCCTGAACTCGGCCCATGCGAAAATGTTGCCGGTCGCTAGATGCTTTATGAAATTTCTCCCACCGCTCGGAACCGGTTCCGTCCACCATAAAACAGCATAGCTGCATCGGACGATCCGCCGCTACACGAATGCGATAAGTAATAAACTTTGCTATTGAATCATCCGAATGTAATCGTTACCTAAAGGTTTTTGCCGCGAAACATTATCGCACGCAATACTTAAAAGCGTTTGTTATTTATCTAAATAATCACTCAAGATTATTTTAAGCCATCCACGAGTAAACCGTTGTAAATAAAGCGGTCGTTTCATAAAATAACCTTCAACCGTATACGATCAGATGAGGTAGGCGACTCATGAATGCCGAACAATTTCTGTTCAACGGAGTTCAAAGGCAGTGTTCTCGGCTGAACCACCGTAACCTTCACTCACGTTCGTGTTTGTTCATTTATCGATCAGAAAATCTCTCCAATTAAATGCTCGAACAGTTACACTAAAATAATTTTAGAAAGATTACATCGTCGAGTTTTCGTTTGCTTTTTTTTGATGCCCCGTCGTCTAATGTAAACGATTATCTGATGAACTATTTCACCCTTTTTATAGAATTCGTAAATGGAACAGGTTTAATCCCACCTCGAATGGCCGATGCCTATTTGTTTGGTCAAGTAATCGCCCCAAAGTTTTCGATTGTTTACGATTAAACGTAATCTCCGAATGGAGCCGCGATAAGCGTCGACGAAGTGGGTAACTAAACTTTATTAGAAACGGGTCAATCACTATCAATAAGGTAATCAGAGAGCGTCATAATTCGATGACGGCCATAAGAGTATGACTTTGAAAACGGGCTAAGAATCCGTGACGGCGTGTAATTAGGTATAATACACACGTCACGGGTCGCCTCTCGTGCAGCTGCGCCCGACGGATATGAAGGGTCACCATTTAATTTCTTCATAAGATCACCACACGAACTCTTAAGGAGTGATTCACGACTGACAGATGTCCCCGTTGTCAATTAGCTTGATGAATGAAAACATAATTTGCATGAGCGAGAACTAACAATGAGTTATTTGCATAGGAACTGATACGTACATCTCTAGCGAACAATAAACATTGTAGAAATCAATAGTAGAAATCCATGGTTTCCCAACGCACATCACACGGCGCATTATGAAACAAGAACCGCATCGCTTTTTGTTACGTTTTTCCTTCGCCGTATAAATGCTTGTAGATAAGCGTAATTAAAGCTTTCGATAGAACGTTCAGTTTTGACGAATTTATAATAAGTGAGTCTCGTTATACGTCGACAATACAAGCGGACGTGTTATCGCCCGTTTCTGAATACCAAGCAGGCCGGCGGGACTGAACGATTTTGAGCCTTACGCCGGAGCTTCCTTTCACGAGGCATTTCGGTCCGTAACTCGTATTCAGAGTGTAAAAGGAGTGAAGGAGGTTGTCTGAGTATTATTATGATTTGTTTGCGCGATCAAATATGGTAAGTCGTAGTATACGGCGTATTGATTTGTTAATCGAGTATGGAGAGCGCATTTCGGCCAGCTGAGGCCGATCGTAAGTAGATGCCGGTTCCCACGGCAGTGACTCGGCCGGCCCATAAAAAGCGGCGACGACGTAAGCGTACGTGTACAGGTAGCCTTTATAAACTCACCGAGCTGTCGATACTGTATTTACAATTAGAATAAGCTGAGATAAATTAAACTAGTTAACGTCTTAACACGTTTTCTATACAATTAACATGTTAAAAGTGATACACATTTCTATCTATTATAATATCATTAAAATGACATATTTGAATAATATAGAAAATTAGGAAAGGGCTCATCCCTTTTAATATAAATGTCGATATTATGGAAAATAAAAGTAAACTTTTTTTACTTGATAAATAGGTTAATCATTTCTAAAGTTAAACTGCATACAAGCATGCAAGTTCCAAGAACAAAATGAGATTTTACCAAGTAAGAAATAGCGGTACTTTATATTTTAAGTTGTAACACTGGTCAATCCAGCCGAGTCTAGTTCATCTGACTCTACAATGAAACCCGTTGCCAAGCCGGCAATTAAGGAAACATACTCCGCCACTCGACATAAACGAAATACTAATTGACGGCCGATCTTAGTGCAGTATGTGTTCCAATTTTTAAGTTCGATAAATAATTTTAATCGACCAACATTCCATGTATGTGCAGGCCTAAGATTACGTTATATCACTGTATAGTTTTTTATTAGATTGCAAGTTACAAACGAGCGTGCAATCCTGATGGTAAAAAGTCTATATAGAACAAGGGTTCTAATTAAAGTCGATTATATATGCGTTTCCACATTGAGAACTAAGATGATAACCTAATATCTAAGTCAGTTAAGATACCTACCAATCGAATTGAATCGAAAGAAATATGACAAAATGACTATAGAAATAAAATTTATTTGTCCGTCTTGTTTATTTACATGATGCGGAGATAAAACTAACTTTCAACCTTTTCTAAGTGTTATTATATTTAAGATAGTTTATGAATCCGAAAGTTTAAAGTAATTTAATTTTAAAATAAAATAGGATACTTTAAAATAAAATATCTTCGTGCGTGACAACCTTAACGTTATATTGGATCCTTTTGAAGCGTTAAATTCTGTTATTGGGGCTTTGGGGCGATATCCCATGGAATGAATGCGAGGGAATGATTTGATAATCGTTTTATAGGGGTGTCTAAAGAGGCTTCTAAATCTCATCGGTTTTCGTTTAATTACAAAGGGATTTCGTATAATTGGACCTAAAGGAGTGATAGCTTAGTGGTAAAGATACGTTGCTTACGTAGTTCAGGGTTAGAATCCCGAATTAAAAATGAAAAGTATTATTTTTACTATAGTTGTTTATACAAATTTCCAGTGTGTTTTTAAGTGAAAACCACCAATTCGCACTTTGCCAGCGTGGCGGAGGCTAGACACAGGATGAAAGACAAAAGGGCGTGGGAAAGGGATAAGCCTCCCAAAGCGCCATCTGGCTGTTTACAACAAGAACAAAGCTATAATCAGGTGACCGTGCCTTTTCATATTCGGACACGTGTACCGGCCATTGTTTAAACTCATTTATTGGTTTGTAAAATTGTATTGTAACAAAAGTTTGGTTGTTTACGGTAAATGGTTGTAACAAAAATTGTGAGAATTGTAAATGTTGGTGCTTAAGGTTTCATGGGAATTCAGTTTGGTTAACTATAGCGTTAATTGTGTATTGACTTTGGTTATTAATTCGACGCCTCGTTCAGAAACAGACACGTAGATCTTTTAAGAGCTTATTAGTGTTATAAAGTGATTTAAATACAAGGGAACTGATGGAAGTAGTGAAGCAAATATTTATGTTAGTGGACATTCGTTGTAAGAAAACCGTGTCCAGAAATGGACTAGCGTTTTCTCATGTGATTATTAACAATACTTGAGTTAGTGGACTATAGTCTGCATTTTGTAGAAATGCCCAACAGTGGGATCACTTTTGAAAATGCACCAAAATATACCGTTGGCACGATACCGTAATATTAAATACTTAAACCAGAAAAAGTGCACCAGAGTTCACTTTATGTTTCGACACGAGAAAATACTTATTTGGAACACAAACACAGTCCAAGTGGAAGTCGTGATTTCATATTTCACACTTTGCCAGTGGTAACGTCTAGAGACAGGTTTTTTCACTTAGTTTGGACCCAATGGGTCTAAGTTTCAAAGTTACTGCGTTGACATAGAGTTCAAATTGTATTTTTGACCGATGTGGGTCCAACGATATGAACTTAGAATATGATAGGACAGAAAACGCGTTTAAAGAATGCGGTGTCAATTATGGATGCCATTTTGGTACCATTTTTTATTTAAACTCAATATTTGTACGACAAAAACATTTTTGTATTACATTTTTATCAATAGTAACTTATTATTTTTAAGCGTTATTCAATGTATTGACGGTGCTAGAGCTCATGATTTTGTTCACTTTTCGATATATAAAATATGGTTGAATTTTTATTTACAGGCCATATATACTTAATCTATATTCTAAGTACAGTGTTAGAGTGACCATCCTTCAAATTAAATATATGCAAATTCCGTCTGGTCAATACGTAGCGTGTATAAGCGTTTCGATCGCGTTTAATCCCAATTATTGATGGTTTTAATTAAGTTTATCTCAATCTATTTTAGTATCGCGGATCACGGTGCGATGACCGATGATTCATATTACATCAAAACGTCTATATTGTTATGTCTGTGTTTATAAATATAGTTTTGTTATAAAGGTGTTTAAGTATTAGGTAAGCTTAATAAGCGCGGAATAAATGCTGATTATTTTAGTTTTTATGAGTCTAAAGCAAACGACCATGCGTTTGACCTGATGGTAAGTGACCACTGTAACCCACTTCAACTGAAGACGATCAAAGATGTGGTACGACTCTTAGAGCTAAGATGGTCGCCTCATATATAAGTCAGCCCGCATCCATACTAACTACACGCATACTTTCCCAACCAATAATTTATTAACACTAATAAAGAACTGTAAAAAATATGTTGATTTATTTCATCTTTTAGTAATATGAGATATGTGAATGGGAGATCGTGTACAAATATTCTCCAATAAAAATATCCAGGTCGACAGTTTATTGGCGACAGTACACGTGCATTCGGTTAGAATGCTAAACAGTTTCGTGGTAAACACGAGTAACTATGGCGAGCGGGACTCGGCCTATTATGCCTGTAAATTCCGAAGCAACACTGTTAGTCAACGTTACGTAGTCGAGCCGTCATCTCGATTTTGGCGGGTTATACTTGTTGGTATACTCACGTTTGTGCCACAAGTGAGACGTTCTCAGCGACCTATGTGAACCTATGACGTTCCAACTTCAAATTGTCGAGAGAAATCCTCTTTGTTTGCACTCTATACGACGTGCGGCCCGCACACATTCGACACTGATTGTCAATATTGTGTGCACACCTTTAAGATTTGAAAAAGGAAACTTAAATCACATGATAATGACGGTATTCGGCCAGCGACTGATTTATAATCTGCGTATTTGATTAAGAGCTTTTTAAGAGCTAAAACCGTCCACAGATAACATAAAATTGATTTAGATATTTTGTTATACATTTCACGGTCACCATAAAATTAAGTGGGTCTTAAAATCAATTTAATTAAGGTTAAAGTAATAAACGATCTTGATGGGACTTCGTCATAAGTAATCATGTGATATAGATTTATTGACATAAATCACATAAAGGCATCATTTTATGAGAATTTATATTCCGAGCAAATTATAAGCAAACAAATATATAACTCTGATGAAGATGAATAATTTAAAGACAAAATTATACAAAAAAGTGCGTTATAAAGATAAAATATCATTATTTGTTTTTTATTCACGGAACCAAACATATACCCCAATTATAAAGAATAGTTAAAAAAATTCACACGGTAATCATAAAAATAGTTATTATCTAGGAGATAAAAACTCAGTGTTGCCACAGTCGACAGTAAACAGTGACCACGAAAAAACCAAGTGGTTCATTACGAAAGGATTAATTAACTAACTGGGAAGTAATTAAGGCCGTAATATTCGGGGTTCATATCTTATTTCACTACACGTCGCTTTAATGTTTCTTAGCAACCTTTAGTTTTTTCAACATACAAAATAAGTCAGGCATTAACAATTTATTGCCGACAATTACAATCATCGCGAAAAAAGCCAAACGCTGGAATTCGGGACTTTTAAACGGGCTAGTGAAAAAGGAGGACTGCCTTTAATTTCACATCGCGTCGCCGGCATTCAGACGGGCAAAGGTTCAAGCCCGAGGAATTCCAAAAATGAAAATGTCGGCCATAAACAACGGAATGATTTGAATGAATAAGAATTAAAAAATAAAATCGGAGTCAACAAATTTTCGGGAGATGGCCGCCTAACCGTAGATCAGACGATAAGGCGTGAGGAGGGTGAAGCGTTGAAACCGAAACCATATCAAAAACCTTCTGATTTGTTCATCCGGTTTTCATGAGAACCAGATGCATCTGACACCGCCCCTTTTAAAATTTAATCTTTTAAACTTTTTAATTTTTTTTGCAGACTACATATTTTTCACGCAAGATTCCTACGCCTTCATGACTTTTGAGAACGGTCTTTATCTATTTCTGAAATTAACCTAAAACAAACAACATTAAAACAAACGTCTTTTTTTAACAAAGATTAGCTCACAAATTCTCTTTTTTATGAACGACAGACATTTTAATTTATTTGTATAGATGACGCGCAGCCTCCTAACAAGTTTGGACATGATTCTTCTGAGATTCGTATCAACAGCTTTTTCAAACGGCTTTGCATAGCAACTTCGATGAGTAACTCAAATATAACTGGAAAACGAGCTTACATATTCTTAGCACGATTAGTAGGAAAAGTACTTAAAATGGCTCAAATGTATAGCGATAATCTGGTTCCCATCTTCGATCCAGAAATGTTCCAAGAACAGTACCAACTCTGACTCCTCAATGAATGGATTGTATCTATTTGTCACATGTAAATAATGTGATCCATTTTGGTTAGATATGGAAAGAGCGAGTTACAAATTTAAATAAGCAATGTATTTAAAGTACCTATACTTAATGCAAGTAACAATCGGTGACCATTTGATGGTAAATGGTTACTGTCGTCTAAGAACATTGTTGATTAACCCTACTTAAAATTTAAATTAAATCTGAGGTTAAGGATTGCTGTCTTTGAGGACTAAGTTGATCTCATGTAAAATTGCCTCATGTAAACTTGGCAACTTTACCGGAAGAATTCAGGGGGTACCTATACACCAACTGAGAATCTTCCCGGGCAAAGAACCCTGGAGACCCTAATTTCCATACCCACGGCCCTTATGTTGACATAGCCTTAGCATAAGAGACCCGAGAGGGTATGACGTCCACGTAGGTAGTAACAACATCACATGTGAGATCTTTATTTACGTTTAAAAATCGCATGTCATTCAAAGTGTGATAGCGCGCGGAGGTTCCCACTATGATCGGCCTTTGACACGTCCATAAATTCGCCGAAGTAGGTACGACGCACGTAAGTACCGCGCCACCTCCCATACTAAATAATGGCAACGATTTATTCAGTGGCCACGGATACGGCGGAGCATGTGAGTCGCACAATTCCTAGAAAGTGCGCGCGTGTGATGAATAAAGACGGGAACGGGAGGAATTTCATCAGTGCAGATTTGAGGGGATCGACGTGAGAACCCGACCGGTCGGATAATTTGCACGTCTTTATAGATAGGCTACTGGTTTGAAAGCCTCTGTTCGGGGCCTGAGGTTCAAATCCCCGGCTTGTTGATTTAAAAAAAACGAAGTTAATTATCACTTGTTTTAAGGAAAAAACATCGCGAGGGAACGTATATACCTGAGGTCTTCAAGAAAATGGGTGAAGTCTATCAATCTATTGGTCTACATAGACTATGGCGTAAACCCCTTTCACTGAAGACTAGTGCCCAGCAGTGGGACAACATTGAACACGACACGCCTTCTAATCCGATGACAGGAATTCATTAAACGCAACGAAGCGTATGTTATTTTAATCCGACATCACTCAACTCTCAAATGTGTCATACAGCACTTGCCATGTCATCAGCGAATCACATTTGGCTACTTATAAATCGGTATCTTTGAACGTTTTTATTAGGTGCCGTAAATGTTGGAGATGTTGTTAAAACGTCAGAATCTGACCGTAAACGAGGGTTCGTTTGAAAAAGGAGTGTTTTCTTAACGTTCTCGAGTAGACGCCCCGTGACGTGGACTAAGTTACTAAATAGACTCTTAATGTAAGGCAGAATTTTTGACTTGCAAATAAATGTTATGAAAAGTCATGCATATAAATTTCATGATACTTCCGATTTGATGTATAAGTATTACGCGTAAACATCTGTTTGACTTTTCAAAGAATAATAAGTTCTTCTAATCGAGAACTAAAATAAAGCACTTTGTAAGAGAAAAATCAAATATGTATTTCTTTACACAGATGTCAACTTGTCATTTCGAACCATTTGTCTCATTAAATTTGACAATTCCGTTGCGTTCAGCCCCTGTAGAGATTTGACGGACTCATTCTCGAAAAAATATTTAGGAGTCTATTCCGTTCCTTTGTTATCGTAAGACCGGTTAACTTTATCGTCTATTCATTCCGTTGATGAGCTTATTTTCTTTATCTCCTCGCTATGACTAATCGCTATTTACGATCGGGCTTTGCCGTTCCTGTAGATGTTATTTTAGCACCGAGGAAGCACTCGAAATAATTGGAATGGCTTATTTTATTGTGTTACAGTTTATTTAGGCGTTATCGTGAAATCCAGCATTCGTTAATAGATAGTTGCTGAATACCTGTTCAGTGGCTCCGAACAATGCAACCCGCTCGGTAATTATACACGCTCCGTTTCGTTAAATTTGAAAGTATTAATTGGATTATCGTTCAATTACAGTGACACTGAAGCTCTGTTGAAAATAATGTGTTTAAATATGTGTTTTATACATCTATTTATACATATACATATGATTATTGAGATAACCTTAGCTATTGAAGAAATTACTAACATTTAGTTCAATGAAATGCAATATACCTACTTATTTACCAAGAGTGTTGAGTTTACTAAAAGACAAAATAAAAGAAATCAACGAGCAATCAAACCGGTGTCATGTAGTGGGTTCCGGGTTCGATTCCCTGCCAGACATACATAATTGATGAATTTAAGTATCTGGTCTGGGTCTGGGTGTTTCTGTATTTTTTCTTTGTCTAAAACATCTAGTATGGGGTGAGACGCTACAGTAAAAATCCTAGCGTGTTATTAAAAAAACAAAACTTCGCTAAGTAGCAAACCGTCCCCGGTCTACCCTTACGTGGAATTTTATTTCGCGGTCGTTTTGTCCGACATTAATTGCTGCTCGTCGGAGAGAAGATAAAAGACGGTGTCGAAGGGAACAAGTTCGAATGAAGCATTCCATAGCTGTGGATTATTAAAAGAAGCGGATGCAGGGGTAAGTATTTTAAGAGGTTCCCGGCGCGAGCGCTTCAGATAAAGGAAATTATTATGGGCAACACAAAAACGCCGTAGACGGAAGTTTGTTCGACTAATATCGCGTTACTGGTAATAACTTGGTGATCTGTGCTGTTTTTTGTAGCGAGCTTGCAGACCATCTCATGGTACTACATGTATAACAGTTACAGTGCAATCGATCACATATGTGACGTCATTCGTGAGAAGACGGTCGTCTAATAAAATTTAGCCGACATTCGAAATACAGAATTGCTTACTAAAAATTAAATTATTTTTACCCATGCCTCGCACGGCTATTTTATTTATAATAATCAAGTTTTTATTGTAATTTTGTTTTGTATATAGTTACTTAGTTGCTATAGCAGAATTGCTTACTGAAAATAAGTTTTAATCGCGTTTTCGTACGGAAATTTATGTAACCATCAGAATAGTAATGTAATCGATTACAATTACGTTTCGGGACGATTGGGCGCCAAATCGTGTTTCAGAATTAGTGAAGGCGTGATTTTTTGTACAACGCTGTGTGGATTCTTAATTACTTTCTAATGGAGAAGCCGTTAGGGCCACAAGAACTGGGTTCACACGCGTGACAATGGATTGAAAAAGGTATTCGATCGACGCCGTGCTTTACAGTATTGTTTTGAGATTCGAATGGAGTGACGTCATTGCAACGTTAATTTCTGCGAATATTGTACCGTACGTAACCCGGGCTTAGAGCTAAAACATACATAGGATACGACACGATGTGATTAACGTCGTGTCGAAACGGTGTCGTGTCGTGAAAATTGGTGACGCAATTTTATATTGTTTCCTCAAAGTTTTTCATTAGACAACGAAATTGGCTTCAATTTTATTTCACTGATATTACCGACGCCGTTGATTTTCACGACACGACATCGTCACGTATGCAACGTATTGTACGTAGCCCTTGGCTTCAAGGTATGTCGACACAGCAAGCGAGATGCTACACTTTCATTTAAATTTTTACCATTATGTAGAGCGTGAAACTATTTACGAAACATGCAAAATAACTAACAATCTCGAGAATTAGTTACGCTACTGCTTAGTCTACTTACTCCATAATAAAGACGCGAGTTTCTTCACTAAATGACACGAATGCATTAATAAGCTCGTTATCAACACATCAATCAAAACCATTTTACATAAGTTTTGATTGCAAAAAAATATTTCGGAATTAAATGTTCGGTTCAGCGAATTACGAAATTAGCAATTACAATAATTGAAACGTAATTATCATTTCGATAAACCTTATTAATTCATTGCTGTCACTCAACGCATATATTTGTAGCTACCGAACACGAAAATGCAAAAATGATTAAACGATTCGATTCTTTGATTTAATTAACCTTAATTAGTCTGAACACGCTAGGTCTTCGCGTCTCACGGTAAAAAATTATAAATCCGATGGTGCTTGCTACTGACATTAATTTCTTCCGGAACTAGCATAAAAAAGTGTTAGGACCTCAGCAGGCTAACTACTTTTTTCTTCTATAATCGCAAATTTTGCGTCTTTACATAAGCTTGAAGCGTTAAGCGCCAGTCACATTTACTTTTGGTGAAGAATGCGATGAAGTCGGTAAAACGCGTGTTTTGGTATTTAACCCAGTAAGTCGCCAAAACGTAACAACATCGATAATATAATCGTAAAAAGGTATCGCCGCTGCTAAAACGCATGTCTGCTAAAGAGAGAAAAAATGAGAAAGTTACAAAAAAATCGCAGAGAGTTAGAAAAAATCTTAATATTTTACACCAAAAATTAAACAATTAAACGTGTTTCTTTTATGTTTACGTAGGCTATAATGGGACAGTTAATTGTAATTGTCACGTTGTTAGTCACTTAAGGCTGTTTTTGTAGGCGAGGGCCGACCTTCGACGAGCCTTGTGGGAAAGTGACTTGCCAAAACTACGGTCTCGGGTTCTCACATTGAGGGAATTTCGATAACCAATTTATTAACGAATTGTATTAGGTATTTACGTAATCTTTAGATAGTAGGTACCTACTGGTGAAATCTTAATATGTTGATTTAAGAATATGTTTCATTTAAGAGTTGATTTCAAAATTGTAAGCAATACTTGTATGAACATATAAAAAGGTTTTACGTTATATTAGAAACCTTGATTTAAGAGTAGATTTCAAAATAGTAAGGATTATTTGTATGAACATAAAAAACAATATCTTACAGACAAAATAAACTATTTTTAATGCTTATCTATGTCGGAAATACCGTAGACATAATAATACCTCATAGATCTGTTAAATATTAACTGTATTTAACAATAAAGTTGATTTCATTTGAATTGTTTTCGAGATAAACTAAATACAATTTATTCATTCGCATAAACTGTTGAAATGTATTCACATACAACAAAATCAACAATTGATCGGTTTTTATCGAACTTCACAACAATGAGATGTAGACAATTTGTTAAGATTAGACGTAATACCGATGAGTAACGTCTAACGTAAGACGGATCTTTGGCTAATCCGTAAAAAAGTTCATGGTCAATAGTAACTCGCAAGCTTAAAGCACCCGCTTTTAAGCGTAGCGTTTATATCACGCTAGCATACAAGCGTTTAAGCTTCACTAACGCCATTTTGATATTTTGAAAATTTCGACGAAATATATATTATCGAAATGCAAGTCTATGTATGTGTTATTAAATAGGCTCTATGTTTTTATAGCTAAAATCTATTTTAACTCAAAGTAATTACGTACATTGTAAATTATGCCACTACATCCTTACTTTTTCTTATCGTTTTTGTTAAGTATTTATTTCTAATTTTATTTTACGATAAAGTTATCAAAGACATAACATGTGTTTTAATGTTAACAAATATTAACAATTGTTCAAACACACGAAATTGCTTATTCAGGTATCTAATATGGCATTTATATGTATAGGCATGTCGCGTTTAGTTTTCGACAACATTGTATTAGGATAAACGGCAGTGCGCAAGAGTCTTTAGACTCTGCGCATGCGCGGAAACACACTTTGACATTTGTGTTCCATCTCTGTCTCGCACGTAGCAGGTGTGTAAAAAACAATTGGAGTTCAATATTTTTTCGCGCTAAAACGTTTACATAACGGTTCGCTTCTGAATGGGCTCGTTCATGCCGGGGGCCGGGGGTTTACACCCCCTGCGAGGGTGCAACTCTCCGGACCAGTGACCTTTTGTGCACGTGAGTAACAATTTGAACGTATGAGCGGTCCCCATGTTTCTGACAGCCGTGTAACGGACTTCAGAATATACATATTAAAACTAAATTTCAATGTCTGTCTGTGATTGAAAGATTAGTAAATTTAAAAATCATTCAAACTGTCTATCTGAAGAAGATACTCTTGAAAATTTTTATTCTTGAAAAAAAAAAATTATACAAATTTTGAACTTTTAAACTATATTAGATGCAATAACGTTTTGAATCCCGAAAAATATTCTTAAAAGCAAAACTTATTACGCTTTTTTTCTTTTTCTCTTTTCTAAAGCGCGTACAAGCGACACCACGTGTAAAGCTAGTTACAATAAACCCTGTGATTTACAAACACAAATTGTTTAAACGTAGAACGAATAGCACCGCGCCAGCTGAATACAAATGAGATTTCTTTTTGGAGTGAGCCATCTCTTTCTTAAACGTATGATAAATCGTTGTTATGCGTCGTTAACTCCCGCGCCGCTTAACTTGTAATTTCACTGTTCGATGTTGTCAGTAATATTAATATTCTTGTGACCTATTATCGGTTAGGTCAGATCTACGTGTGAGCTTTCGGATATTTCGAGGTATGTGATAAAAGTTCTCATGTCAAGATCCTAAGTAATTTTTACCTAACTGCAAGAAAAGGTTGTTTATTCTTTAGAAAAGGCTGAGGTCTAAACAGCGCGATACATTTTAATATAAGATGTGTTAGATTCAAATTCGTTAGACTTATAAATAAAATTTCAAAATTCAAAATGATGTTTTTAATATCCGTTTTCGCGCTGTTTGTGAGATTTATTTACGTAAGTACGTAAATTTTCTTAAACATGCGACTTCTTTTAATACACTTTTTCGAAATTTACTTAGTCAAATACACTTCACAGCTCTTTATGTGCGAGCGTCTTAAAATACAAGAGTTAGTCTTAAGTGATACGGTTTATGAATGAAATTCCGTTTTTAGGGCCATACTCGAGTATCAAGGGCCAATGGCTTAAGACGAGCCTGTGTTTATAAGCCCTTCCAGGGCTGTAACGAGATAGGGACCGTTAGCGCGCTGGTTCGCGACCGAGCGAGTCATGTTTCAAAATATTGTGATGCTGTCCACTGAAGAGTGAATTTTATCTTTTATCAATATGTAAGTTGGAGTTCATCTTAAGATTTAGACAATAAGGTTACAAAAATGAAAAAAAAGGCATGGCCGCGGCTCGAACCTGGATTAGCAATAATAGCGAATGTAAATCGTTCCACCTTTAGTATGTAAATAAAGGATGCCTCATTGAATGACCTCATTGCGAAAAAAACATCTACCAACAAAGCTAGGGCATAATGTTTAAATGCGGCGCGCCCAACAGTTCGTGACCGAAGGCATAACCGGTAAAGGTCGTGAGCGATGCGTATGGCGCATATCCTCACTTTAAATTCCATTGTAGCATATTGACACGGCATATGGGAGATGTTTCCCATCTATCCGAGATATGCATATGGCATCCACTTCGTCTAAGCTTAACCTGTCACTGAAATTCGATAGATGGGGATTATTTCGCGTCACTTTCGCTCAATTGATCCCGTCACAATGACTACAGACTATGTGAATTTAAACAGGAAGTTTCAATTTAGCGCCAATTCAAATGGAATGATACTGGCAGTAGAACCGGACGCACATCCACGTTCGAAAAAAAAGTTTTGAATTTCGTCTATCCCTGTCTACCTGCTTAGGTACCAAATGTCACGTTTCTCCAGATGGGCTTGTGCAAGCCGGCCTGGGAGCGATTGTTTGCTCAAACATTACGAGACGGTACGACATTTGAAGATGGCCGCTAAATAAAATACAAACACCTCTCGAGCCTCGAGTGTCCACACAGGTCCGTGTGTAAACTATAGACAATTCACACCGGCGAAATAACCGTAACTAAGATCCAATTAAGATGTCCGTTATCCTTGGAATCGAGATCTGAGCAAGTAAATAAATAACTGGTAATTACAATATCGAATCACGATTCCGACCGGCCTCCGTTCTAATCGCGGACGAAGATACGCCGACGAAGGCTACCCCAGTCTAATAACATACGTCCGAGTTCATAATTAATTAAAAATGAACCATTCAACGTAACCGTCCCACGCACTGGCTCGTTAAATCATCGAGTATTCTTATCGTCATCGCTTCTGTCAAATTTGAATATAGAATCCCGTAATTTCTTTTTTACTATTATTTACGGGCGGACGAGATGCGTAGTGGCCTGTGGATTATTGGAATTTGAATGTTGGCGGCAACGAACGTTGATTTATGGATGTAGGGTTGCTACTTAATGCTTCTTTAATGATCTATTGATTTTACTATCGCCACGAAATGGATTGAACGATACTTTTTGTTTGTCTCTGCTCGCTAGGTTCACCTGCATTAGAATTCATGTGTTCATCTAAATAACTGTACTAGCTATCCAATAGAGTAGAAAATATTGGAATCACCCCCGTGGTAGTCGAAATGACCTTTATTGTAAACAAAGTCTTTTATTTATTAAGTTAGTATGATACCTTGGCACCATGGATTACATGATAAGTCAAAGATATTGTATACTTTGGATTCTACGTATTTAAAGTAGTTTCAAAATGACTTTTAGGTTTTTATTACTGCATATAACAATACATGTACTATTTTTAATCTGTGATACATTATCTTCTTAGAAACAAGAATGTAAGTTAAACGTATACAATATCTTTGAGTTAATTTAACATTAAGGCATATAGTAAATTAAAAAATAACTCACCGGCCACGTGAAGTCAAACGGAAATACGATGGGATTGCTGAATCCTTCCACATTGAGGTTTGGCACATCCAAGGAGTTCCCACCCAACACTGGTGTTGTTATGTCACCGAAAGTACACGGCGATGTTGTATCGATATTAGCTTGATATATCTTGAGGCACACTCGGAATTTAGTCCTGCATGGCGCTAAGCACGGCCCATCACTACTCGAGGAACCATCACAGCACTGTCCACTATTTAACCTACCCAATGAGTTCGTAAAACTTTTTATCCTAAGCTCGAAGGAACCAGATGTCAGCACCTGCAACAAAAAACGGAATATGAATACATGTTAATTGATATAACTGTGTTTTTTTGCTTTACGCAATGGTCTCTCTGTTGGATTAGTCAAAAAAGTGGTATCTAAATGCTATACATTTAGATCAGAGATCAGCCAGATCAGTAGGTCTCCAAAAGCGTTTATAACGGAGGGAAACATACTTTATGAGCAGTTTAAAATATATTTAACGCTAGTAAGTAAGCAACGCTTACTCTATCATTTCTTGTTAGAGCAATTAAACACTGTCTTTTCCCATTTGTTACGAGAGCAGTCTAACAGGCATAAATACAGACGAAAACTTTGTTTTAAAGTCCATCGGAGAGGGTTGGGAGTTTTAGGTATCCATCAATCAATAGAAACGTTACCGCAAAACCGAAACTATCTGTCTGTAAACGCTCAGCCAATTTATCAACATCAGTGACAAGACAAACAACAGCTATGCAACTATATAGCTTTCGACGCGATGTGATCTTTGAACAAACTATTTGCACAACTGTATGTATGATCCTGTTGAGATATTAACGGTTTATTGGCAAACATTCGGCCCAATGTTGGACATAACTGGTTAACAAAAAGTATTTTAATGTTCAAATCAATCCGTTCTTAAAAAGCAACAAATTAAGTTAGTTTTTAATCTATGTATGACGTCAGTCGTTACGGTACGTTAAGCTACCGTTTTTTGAGTTAATTAGTATTCCTCAACTTAGTAAGTAACTAAGTTAGTTGTATTTTTAATTTAACGTAGAATATGATCCATTATGTATTTGCACAACTGTCGATCGATCTCGTTTAGACATTAACGGTTACTGGCCAGTAATGTAGGTTAAAATGGGGTGGCCACGTGGGGTGGTGACACCCCTAGCCCAATTCTAAATTCGAACGAGTGATGAGTGACGAAATGTTTTTTGTTTTTCGTTATTTTCTCTTGTTTTCGGGTATTTGTTAACCCCCTGCGTTGTTTTAAACGATGTTTTTTGTAAAATGCGATCGATTTAACTCCGCTGACGGATAAGTAGTCGACAGAATAGTTGGAATTCCTTTTTTGTTGCTATTTATGAATAATAATAGCAAGTCGCTACCCTTTAGGGTCGTGTACCTAGGGTTGGTACGCTACCGTAATTTCTATTATTTAACCTTTGAATCGATTCGACTTTAAGCATACACGATAGGCGTATAAAAATTTGTTTTTTTTTTTTTATTTTTTCTTTTTTATTTTTTTTTAATATTTTTTGAAATGTTTTGAGGTTTTT
>DWIJ01000002.1:0-21125 GCA_018248315.1 Chioides albofasciatus
ACGATATTTTCCTTCGCCGTTAAAGCAAGTGGTAATTAATTTCCAATACGCACATAACTTTAGAAAAGTCAGAGGTGCCTGGGATTTGAACCTTGGACCCCTCGAATGAGAGGCCGCGTTTCTTAACCACTAGGCTGTCACTGCTTATATCTATTGTAATACGGGTCCATTATTTCATAAACATCGTTCTTTGAAGAAGTAGTACAGATTTTTGGATATTTCTCATCATAAAGAGATACCTACAATAAACTTGACTTAAGACTATAAAAACATAAATACTTATAGTTTTTAATATTGTCAATTTCTTTCAACGTGAGCTTTCTGCAGGGGTGTTGGCCAATCTCATTAATAAAAATCATTCTGGCATAGAGGAACTGCATCATGTCTCTTAGAAAACGGTTACATACTTACCCAGCAGTGAGACGCATACAGTCAAATACAACTCCTATTAAGCAAGCTTTGTCTTCATAAAACATTTTCAAACCCTAATTTAGTCTAATTGTTTTCTTTTCTCTATCTTCGTTAACCTATTTTTTTAAGGACATAAACAAATATACATTCTATCTACGTATAATTTAGATTACAATGTAGATTTAGTATTAACCCTTATATTTTTTATCGCTTTAAAAAGCAGTAGTCTTGGTTTAGGTACAATGTTTGCTTAATATAAAAGATTATGTACATACTTTGAAAACAATTAAAACGGCAAAAAGATAATTTTGTCTAAACATGTGTATGTCATTAGTTTTGTCAAGGATTATTTACAATGTTAAAAATGATAAAACTTGTAGATTTGGTACAAACTAGTTTATCTTTCCTTGTCTCTGCTTTTTTGCCCTAAATGGCAATTTATTCGTATGTAAAATTTATTATAAGTCGTTTTATTCACTACTTCAACAAATACGGATTATTTATCATAATATTATATTTCCATCATCATCGTCATCAACCCTGTATCATCCCATAGTTGGAAATGACCCTCCTTTTCGAGTGCGAAATATTGAAGCTATTGTATAATCTTTGCTTTTTTTTTCAAAATTTCAGGTTTGAAGGTTTTGTGACAATATTTCCTTCATCGTTAAATCAAGGAATTATTAATTTCAAATACCTTCAAAGGTTAAATTATTTTCCTAGACTCCGAAACTCTTACTACTAATATTACTAATACTAATACTACTAGTACAAATAAGAATACCTCTAGCGGCGCTGAATTTTATACTACTTAGCTATCGCAATATACATAATTTCGTGAAAATAGTATTTTCACCTGGAAAATATAATTGGCAACGCAACCCTAACCTCATGTGACTGTTTTGACATTTATTAATTACCTCTTCAAAAGTAAGAAATAATAATTTATCATTTCTGCTACGAGTACGGCGATTGTATTGGAAACATTTGAGTAATTCGTTTCAGTCATAGTTGAATACAATGATTTATTAAAAATGTAGTAATACGGGTAGAAGGTAATGTTTTATAGGTCTCATAGTGCTGGCTAAATGCGTATTGTAACTACGTGGTGAGTTCCAGGCGTTCCTTAGTTGTGGGCTCTTCCTACAACTAAGTCTCTCGGTCTAAGAGCTTAATCTTTAACTGTGGACCTGTGGCCTGTAAGATCCAGGCGTTCCTAATTTGTGGGGCTCTCCCTACAGTTAGATCTCTAGGTCTAAGTTTTTAATCTTTACCTGTGGACCGTACCTCTACCAGTGAGATCTACACGTTCCTATGTTGTGGGCCTCTCCCTACAACTACGTCTCTAGATCTGAGATTACCCGTTACTTGCGGACCGTACCCGAACTTGACTCTTTACCCACGTTCATTAGTGGGATATAAAAAAAAGCATGTAATGAGTAATAGTTAGTGCCGGACACACGAAAAAATCTCCTTTCTCTGTGTGTTAATGAAAACCTTTATAGGGATATACTACATCTATTCCTTTTTTCTTAAATCCGTCAGCCCTATTTTAGCTTAATATCATATTTCATAACGTTTATTTTCGTTTTGGTTGTATTATTACATTTGTTACGTATCATTAATGCTACGATTAGATAATGATTACTCATATTGGAAAAGGATGTACCTACTAAAGTAATGATTTGTGTTTTTTATAGAACAAAGTAATCAAATTATAGAATCATACGATATTTACATTTTATTTAAAGTTATCCTTTCTCTAAAGTTTCGAAAAAACATGTACCTATAGCTATTACATAAAAATAATAGTCTCTCATGTAGGTATTAAGTAGATAAAAGTTTAGTTTCTATAGTGACCGACATTGACCAACAATATATAATTATTTCAATACAAGTGACTAATATAGTGCGGTAACAACCATCATATGCATCATATACGCAGATATTATTATATATTTACTTTACAGTTACGATATGAATACGTATGCATACTCTATTACCATTGAAAAGGTCAACGCACTGGTGTTATCGTCTGTAAATCAGTGCATCTTGCTGGCGCAACACACTGTCATATACATATATAGAAACTGTAGGTACTACTTATATTTTTAGTGTTGACCTTAATCATATTCTAATGATAGACTAGACTATCTATGATATGTTGTTGGTTTTGAAAAGTCCCTTTGACCAAAGCCTCTCAAAATACCCTTGCTTGATAGGGAGAAGGGGGGTGGGGGGAGATGTGTCGGAGCTATCCAGTACCTGGAATAGACTTAATAAATCATCAATCAAACTATGTTTTGCCTATCGAAAACCAAAATTTGACAATAATTATAGTAAGCATTTCTTAATACTATGATTTTTCAAATTTTGATCTCAAATATCGAGTTTTGGTAGATAAGGCATTGGATAGGTTGATTATTAATAACGGGGAAATTTTGCCACAATTGGTAACCCATCCAACTCACGACCACGCTCATAGTTGGTTCAGTTAGTTAATAGAATGTGAAGTATAAAATACGCAGGTCTACGTGGCATATCTTCATTACCTATCCACACTTACCAATGCTGATAGAATAGATACTAACACAATTATTTGCGCTAGCACTCGATTGACTTATTAAAATTCATCAGATCTTATAATTGTTCTCGGTAAGAGCACTGCAGTTTTTTAGTCTCAGTATTAACTGGATAATGTTTTCCTCGATGCATTCCACGGTCCAATCTTATCGGAAACAACAGTTACTTATCACTGCCCAAATGAGACCGGTCCCATGTTTTATCGTCTCGCTCTACTTGTAAATGTTGGGAAAGGATATTGGCGTCGGTTCAAAATATAAAAAGGTTGTTCTGAATACTTCATACTACAACTAATTTTGTCATAAGATATGTAGTAGGTAGGTATATGTTGTCACATTTCTGTAGAAACTATTTGAGTCGATTTGGGTATTTTTTTTATTTGCATACGAGCAGAACCCGCGACTTCGACCGTTGGTTTACATTATCGAAATCTTCACACGGATCCCTATTTTTTTCTTGTATTAAATATAGACTACGTTCGTCAGGGATATGTAGGATTCTAATTGTAAAAGAATTTTTCATATCGGTCCAGTAGCTTCGGAGCCTATTCATTGCAAACAAACAAACAAAAAATCAAATCTTCCCTTTATTATAGGTACAACGAATATTATACAAGATTGTTTTTGGAAACATTATAGTATATTGCAGCAGACGGCTTTAATTCTTAAAATTACTTTTAATTTTAATCGTAGATACTTCAGTATTCCATATTTCTAGTATTTAAAAACTTTCTAAATGTATGTATGTAGAAAGTTATAGACACGTGAATTCCTTAATAATTACATACCTATCAACTCATAAATTAACTTTACACATAGTTATTCAGCGGGCGAAAAATAGCGGCATACATGTTTTCCGAAGTGTTACAAACAAATATTCAATTATTCAAGCGACGTCCACATCGTCAATTCGACAATATCAGCGGTACTCAACCTATCTCCAGCTGATTTATGTTAAAACCGGTTAAATACTATCTTTTTAATTCGATTATACATATAATTGTATATACAAAAGTAAGCCGAATTAATCGTGTATACAAACATTTAAAATTGTTTCTAAAAGTCTTGAACCCTTCCTTAATAGGTTTTACTTGGTAAGGGTAAAACCTTAACAAAAATGTGTTGTGTGTTAATTTTTTAATAAATTTGAATTTCCACAAAAAGTTTAATGTAAAATAATGAAAGTTGAGTGCCGCTTTTCCACTTAATCTGTCCACTCACGTACTCTCGTGCGTCAACACGGCTAAAATCGTACCATTAGTCTGCCGTGGGCCATTTGGTTGGTTTAATGCGTACTGCACCACCATTGTTTCACCATCAATCATTGTAAATGATACTATGTTGCTCTATGGAGTTAGTTATTGAAGATTAGAAGCTATTATATTGATATGCGCGTAGAGTTCAGTTTTTCATTGTTATGGTCAATCTGATATTGAAAGTTAAACATGGTGCTTCTAGACTGAAAAAGAATTTCTTAATCCTACTGAATATACAAATAATCTGAACCCCAATCTTTCATTAAGGTGATAGAACCGACCAGAGGTAAAATTCTAGTCCTATCTGAGATTGAGATAGATGAGAGATGTCTCAATTAGAAAAAATTATAACATTATAATAAGTCGGTTTATGGTACCTGTATATAGATATTTTATTATGGCGCGTCATAGAATTAATTAGCCAAATTGTTTACTTGTTTTCTTAATTGTGTCAAGATATCAACAAACATCAACAGCATCGTTAAAAAACTCATTAAACAAGTGTTAACAGTCCACTTTAATAACATTTATGACGCATTTGCTAAATATTCTTAGGGCAACAACGATATATCGGAAGTTCGATAATTAACATTAAAATATATATTTTTGTCGAAAATAACCATTGTCGATGCGATATTATCGTAACGAAAAATCAATAATTTTAATTATTATCGATTATTCATGTTATTCATATGTATCGATATTTATATTGATTACTTATTTAACGATATACGATTTATATCGATTACTTCAACAATGTGCATCCCTAAATAAACTATTTAGAACAAATGATACCATTTACAGCTTAATGACAAATTAATTAAGTTTCTGTAATAGCACTCCATACCACTGGATGATTTTGTATAGAAGTGACATGTTACTATATTCCTCCTCGTTATTTTCCTGAAAATAAATATAATTGTATTGTAACTGCTTAATTTCTGGCAATTAAAAAATAAATTAAACGTAGAATGTGTGTTCCTGGGTCGCCAGAAATTATTGATAACAAAAACAAACTTTGTTCTGTTTCGAAGAGGTACGTACATGCTATATGCATTTTTATATATTTAATGGTTCGTATAGGAATACGTCCAAAGACAATACACTTAAATTGACAAATTCTCTCACGGAGGACAAATGGCAATGAAGAAGCATCCCAGACAATATTTACATTCCGTTAAATTTGTTTACCGCTGGCAAAATGTTACGTTGACAAAATGGCGGCATACAGCGGCCATTTTGTTTGGAGTAAATAAACCTTAAATTACTAAAACGTGTTTTGTAATTCAATAAATGAAAATGTTATTTAGAAAACAATTGTGTTAAACCGTACGATTAACGAACTTTATATTATATTCTTTATAGGACATGAAAAAAATTTAACGCAAGACTCTATAGAATTTCTTTATAATGCGCAAAATGATTTACGTATATAATTAAGTAATAACGAAAATAGTTTTTACTTTTTAACTGTAATTGAACTACTCTTTGCACTGTCTTAAATTAATATAATTGTTGTCTTGTTCTCAGGAATAACGAGAAGCGGAAGGAGAAATCTCGCGTGGCAGCAAGATGTCGGCGCACCAAGGAGATGCAGATCTTCGCGGAGCTGACAGCCGCGCTGCCGGCCAAGAAGGAGGAGGTGGAACAGCTGGACAAGGCGTCCGTGATGCGTCTGGCTATATCGTACTTGAAAGTGCGCGATGTTGTGTCTATGCGTGAGTATTATCTGATTTTTACTTGTAGCGGAATAGATGTATGACGTAGTCCGTTTTTCGAAGTGTAAAATGTTAAAGATGATTCATGTAACATACTGCGTCTTCTGAAACAAATTATTAGTGTAAATAAAATGTATCATCGAAGTTGTTTCAGTAGTTTGCGCGATTTGTATAGTTTAACTTCACAAATTATATTTACCCTGTTTTTCTGTTTGTATAACATATAATAAAAAAAAACTGAATTAAATAGAAAACATCGTAAATCCACTCGTTTATAACTTCCCAGTATAAAAATACATAAAATAGTTCCTATAGATTTTTCCTCAATTTCGATACGCAAGAATTCTTTATATAATTAGCACTTCTGAGAATGGTTCGTTTTTATTGCGCCAACGTATGACGTACGCCTTTTGAATCCACTTTCTACAAATAATAGTATTTACTCCGTAGTGTAAACGTTGTGTTTATCACTTTACTTCATTAAAATTTTTGGTCTTGGTAACTTGGACAGTTAGCAGACCCTTAAATAATTTCTCTTAAAACCAACTCCCTAAACTTTAGTAGCTATCTTCCTTTTTGAAATATAATCATTTTCGAGGTAATTTTGTAACACTAGCATAATATGTGATTATTAATTTTTTTTTCAAATGACTACAAAATTCCATATTACAGTGCGTTTTGAAATCTATGTTTTTTCAGTATGACCTTAACATCCTTATTTTCATTAATATGCTTTAAGCGAATAAGTTCTCAAAAGTATGAAACCTGCCAATCTGTACTTGCTCATCTCAGTGGAGTACCTCATATCTCAGTGAGTGATCTGTGCCGTACAGTGGAACAGAAATGACTTGGTAGTGAAATATGTACTGAGAATTTTAATGATTCCACTTATCTAAAACTTTGCTATTAATTAATGGAAATATTTAAATGTCTATTTTACACCGAACTATTGCGACCAGCGAATAGTAAATATCTTATTAATACAATTTACATATAATGAAATGAGAATTACGCAACTCATCGCGCATACAATGACACGGGATTTTGTTGGTACATTAAAATTGAATCTGTGGGTTTTCCAGGAGACGCATGTTGACGACTGCATGCATTGAATAAGTTAAATGTGAATTTTAAGATAACCATTGAATTGGTGGTGATTCATACTGATTTCCGCCTATGTGGTGGTACTTGAGTATTGTTTTGATAGTGCTACTGCTAACAAATTTAATCTGAGCTTGAGTTAGACAAATATTAAGGTGGTCAGAATTTCCTTTCCTTGACTCTTTGTACCCTAGGATGGTACTGTCAATCCTAAATAATAGGATCCCCTTCAGGCTTCTGGGCCTACATTGCATCTTTTACAGTCACAAGTGAAACCAAAAATGCCCAAAGTAAAACTATGTTTTACTATACATACATTTCAAAAACATCACTTTCCTTCTGTGACTGAGTAAAATAATGTAGTAATTAATTTTAGGATAAATAACACGGTAGACATTGTAACAAAAATGTTTTGCTCCATAATATTAGCATATATACATAAGGTCAAGTTTACTATAAATTCGTATCTTATGGCTATATTTGTGGTTGACCAAGGCTAATGGTGTCGTTCTGGTGTACAATGTTATCACTTGGAAAGAAACACGTTAGATTATTTGCAATAGATTAAACGTTGTCATTTATGACTCATATCGGAGTAAACAAGTGATTTAAAATCGTTGCTGTTGAATATACATATTTTATTAAATTTCAATTTATACTAAAAATGTCACTGCAGCTACGAAACTCAGGAATACCACGTACAAGTATTACCTTCCTATCTTGCTACGGAAAACTCCGTGAGGAAATTTGAACTCCGGCTCGGTAGCTGAAATTGAGAAGGCTTTGGCAAACATTTTCGTGACTTTTGCCAAAAGAATCAATACGAGAAATGAACTTCTTGCCGTTGGTCATATCCGTTAGAAGATAGACGTATAACTGATACCATGCCCCGCAGACTAGGGCAGAAAAATCTTTCTATATCCAGCTTCTCAAAAGTTGAATTAATGTCGTAAGTAAATTATTGTCCAAAATTTACCTATCGTTACAAAAAACCTACACGCTAAATTAATTATTCAGTTATTAAATGCGGATAGGAATGGAGTTCTCACCACTTACATTGCTACCCCTGAAGACTAAGTTGAAACGCTTCGTGTTAGTGTCTCCTTTTACCAATTACCAAACCCTTCATATCAGAACACAACAGTTTACTATTGCTTTTATAAGTTAGAAATAAGTGTGACGGTGGTGCCTTCAGAGTCATCTAATGACTGATTCTACCACTCACAAACTTCTTATTTATGTCCTTGGATATTATCCTTATAACTAATTTGTTACGCACACTAGGCCATTACTAACAATTTCACAGATGACATAAATGCAACACATCCACATGAACTCAATTAAGGTTCTCGCTTAAGATTAGTTTGACCGTATGCTGACGGCATGTTGATTGTACTTGAGGCAAATCCCTTAGTGCTTATAAGTTATTTCATACAAGACGTGTACCTATGACATATCAATATTGCTTTCATTTTCTTATTTTTAATGTTTCACCGTGCTTTTAGTCAGTTAATCAAGCCAAACAGGTTTGTTTTTCTATTCTGCTTTTTAAATTTGAATTTCTATGTAACTATAAATTCTGTATCGTAATCGTAGTTACGATTTGAAAGTTTGCATCAGTATTTTACCCATGATAGTAGAGCCACAGAGTGGACAGTGTAACTTTTACAGCTCCTAGTAACTGGCTACACTTTTCAAGTTCTTTAAGTTTGTTTGATGAAGCCCATACATGCCAAACAGCGTTTTTAACTATAATTATGTATCTACTCCGTAAACGAATGAGAACCTAGTCTACCTACTTTTTTAAGCGTTTCTGGAGAGATGTTTCTTAGTACCGCACTAACCAGTTTAATTTAAATACCGTCTTGATACGATCTTAAATACCATTGTAATTAAAACTAAACAGTGGGTTATTTACGCGGGCTATTACGCAGAATATAAAGTTTCATGTGAAGAATTATTTATTGAAGGAATTAAAGCGGCTCTTTTACTTGATACAATATTTTTATGTGAATTTTGAAGTACGGTCTAAACCTTACCCGTGAACCTTTCATTAATAATTCACAATTCATTTTGCAGTAGCCAGGGCGAGTCTATGGTAATTTATTAAAGATTCCCATATTCATAGAACAATTTATACCGAAAGCAGTTGAAACAAAAGGTAAAAGGTTTTTTTTATTTTTTATTTTTACTTAACTTTCAAAGAAAAACAATTAGTACAAGGTTAAATATTAATCAATAAACGTTGTGTGTCGTAAATGTGCATGTATACGACAAAAAGCTAACACACAAACCAAAAAATACTTCTAATCTCAAAACTTAAAAAAATTCTATCTTGCAGACCAGTATAAAATTGGGAGGCAAACGAGCGACCAATCGTAATTTTCGATTTCGGCACGATGACAATAATTTTACATCTCCCCCGGATTTACGCAAAAACCTGTCACCAGAAGTCGACAGCCGGCGGTCAGCCAGAAATAGACTGCCACCTCGAAATATGAATAAATTTCCCGCTATTTATAACTACGCGCATCTACCAATGTCGCATCCCCGGAATAAATTTATCACATAAAAATTAGCACTTACGTCATACTGCAAATAGATACAGTTTTAAAAATAAAACCTCTTAATTTAGCCCAAATCATATCTTAGCCTTGCTTGCAGTATCACTTGCATAAAAAAGGAATGGATGGATTGCAGACTGCAATATACAAGCAAAATTTTGGATGATTTTAAGTGATTCATACATTTAACTAAATAAATACATTTAATTCTTCAAGTTAATATTTTCGTCTTCCTTGATCATGCTAAATATGCTAATATTTGCCTATATAGCTGTCATCACAACAAAAAAACTTTAGAATTCGTTATCTACGACCATACATACGAGTAAATGCAAATAAACAGATCATAAAAGAATTTAATATACAGTAACATTATAATTATGCTTCATACAGCCGACATAACTACTCTCATTTCACGAGACACCGATTACACTGCCATTCAAATTTACAATAAAAGCACAACATCCATTTGTTAATAACTTACTAAGTTTAAAGTCGGCCGTCTATTGTCTGCCAATGATAACATAAAAAAGGTAGAGCTATTAAAGCAGGCGCCGTCAAAGCGCTTTGATAGAGTTGCATAACCGTAGGACGTTTACGACTACACGTAGAGCCTTGCAATTCTGTAGCCTTTAGAGAAGTAACCCGGATTTTGTAGATTTAGGTTACATTTTTAATTCAATTTTTTTGTACGTAACAGAATAGCAAAATGGCATACATTCCACGGGTTTGATGTGACCACTGTCGTCGTGGATATTTGTAACTCCAAGTGATATCTCCTATATCACTTCTTAACTGAAGTGGAACAGTAGCTTTTTTCTCTAAATGAAATGAATTGGAACAACATGCCTACGCACATCTACCAATGGTGGATGCAGGATTTTATTGCACTTAACCTAGTTTTATCATAGAATTTGTCACCCTCCCTAGGCGAAAGGTCGCATAAAATATATATAGCGCTCCTTTAAAAAGCGCTTTTTAAAAGGAGCACTATAAATATGCAGTCTCGGAAATGGACTTATTTTTAGAACGTCGAATTTTTGAAATAATCTGCGTATAACTTGTATTCAAAGTTGCATTTGCACGCTCAATACGGAAACAAATTTTAAATTCATATTTCTATACGTCTAATGTTTTCAATACCCATGTCGTAGAGTGCTTTCAGCGATATTTTGCAGTGGAAGCCCGGAAAACACCTGCTTACAAATCGTTCCGAAAATTCCGAATAGCGTTGAACTAAGTTTTACATTTAACTTTAACATCGCTTAACTCATGTCTGAAGTTTGGTTTGAGTAGGAAGTTCAGTAGGTAACTCTGACTATTAACTTCACCTGTAACCTTTGAACGAAAGAGACGGTAAAGGATCGTACATAAATAGATAAAGTTAGCTTATGTCCAATCTATGTACGGAATACGAAAGAAATGTCTGATAAGTAGCTTTGCGCTGTAGGTGTACAAAATTGCGCTACTTATGTTCTGTTCTGAAAGATATTACAAAGATGACAGACGTAATATGTTGAACTAAGTTAGAAATTGACTCAATTAGAACTTTGCGTGGTGGTACAAAATAGAGCTGCAATACGGTACTATATTTTATTCTAAAATACATGACAAAGCAAAGGAACGTAGTTTGTTTTAACTAACTTTGTCTTTAAAGTTAACAACAACTCATTAAACGCACGCAGATAGAACTCCAGTCAATTTGGGTTCCCATTGGTTTTGGGGGTTAGATTGCCCATTCATTTCGACATGTCACAAAAAATACCTATTACCCTTAAAATTACATACAAGAACACTTTAAGATTGAGTGAAAATATTAATCAAAGAATTATAAGCATCCGTGAACTTTTAATATTAAAAGCGGATACGAATATTTATCAGAATAATTATTTTGAATGACTTTTATTTACTCCGTATAACACGTATTTAAAACCAAAGTGGGCACATAAGACACCTACATTATTCTTCAAAAAGAAACCCAAATCTATGTCAAAGGTATAACGCATACAATATCCAGGTTAGGAGAACAAGCGTACTTTGCCTATCGTTCCCGCAATTCGCCACATTGGAGCTGGCAGCACTATGCTCGCCTAATGGCTTTGGCCTAAAGTCAAAATGGTATACACGAGGCCAAGGGCAACCGATGCTATTATTCTATGTTTATACCGAATTCATTCTCTTTTAAGAGTTATAAGTAAAAGTCAACCACCAAACAGTAGGTAGTATATGTATGTACATACACTAAAAAGTAGTAGGTAGTATAGAGAGCATATGTTTTCATTAAAAAAAATGAAATATAAGCTAAAAATGCTATTTGGTTCAAGATTTAAATGATGGCAATTGTCTCAGTAACAAAAAAATTATAGTATTTAAAACAGTCGTAAAACAATGCATTAATTATTACAATTCACAACAATTCCTAAAAAAATATTACGTCAAAACTACAATTAAATTGAATAGAACATAGAACATTGAACTCACAAATCTATCCGTGTGACAAAATACTATCACAATATCATCGTTAACTAGAAAACATTTTTGTTACGCAAAAAGATTTTTATGATTCGACGAACGAAACGTCCGTTGAATCATTACTCTTTTCGAAAAATATTTGGAAAGTATTTGGAGTAACAAATCACGTTTATACAACGTGATAAGTAGTAATGAGTTCAAGTTTACTTTATTCATCGACAAACACCTCCCACTTGTTCCAGAACTTTTTTACTTCGAGATAATTGTGATACGAATTCGAACTAAGTAACGGCGTACAGATAAAAGTCGTGTTGGTTCAATTTGAAAATACCTACTTTTATAATGTTTTTCCAACTTAATGTATATTAAATGCTTTTCTTTTTTGGGCGTTTACGAATATTCTTAAAGTTTCATGGTTACTGATGAGTGAGCTGCTCTTAACTTCTATTTGTTACATAAATCTGCCGCAAATATTGGTATCAATGGATTCATTCACTATTTGATAAATGTAAACACACGAATCTATCTTAATATTAACTGTAAAAGCCATATGCTTTGAAGCTTCCAATTGAGTGTAAAATTGGTGATAAACAATCATTTATACGGCAAATATTGGCAATTGGAATATAAACGTCTTATAAATTTATTTAGATAGATCAGATACAAATTGTTGTATCTATGTAAATAATTGTATTTGTACAAATTTTATTTGTACAATATACTCTTTGCAGACACTATATAAGTTTCCTAACCCGACCCATATAACCATAAAATTAACTTGGCCTTTTTTTGCAGAAATAATTATATCGCACGTTTTAATATTACGGGTAACATAGCATAACCATGGTTTATTATTAACTTGTTAAAGCCTGGGAAGAAAAAGGAGAAAATAGAGCTTCGTCGTTCAGATCTAAAAGTAGAAGATTTATATTTAATACTAGTTATATTATAAAGTGTGTGCATACAGGCGACAAGAAAAAGTTACGAGGTAAAGGTACAAATTGGCTAGATGCAAATTTTTACACATTTTTCATAACATATTAGAAGCAAAAGAGCACTGACTGCAAGCTCTATCAGAACATAATTGGACACTGCAGCCCAAGGAAATCTTGAGCCAACTCCATTGGGAACAGGTTCTATCTGAAGTCGACAATATTTCAGATTCCCACCTCCGAGGACCAAAATGGGCGCCTAAAATGTAAGTTACTTGGCATCCACACCTTGCCATACAATGGGTCCTACCTTGCTAACTTCACACACCTTTAGCATTGTGAATAATTATAAAAAGCATAAACATTTCTGCGAATTCGAAAGTTCTGCGGTGTACTCAACCATTACTGCTCCAGAGATTAACAGTGTAGTCCAAATGCTACGACTATAATAAAATACTTATAACAAAAGTAATATGCACGTGAGATTCTCAGATATAACTCGGAACCCAACGTGAGCATAATTAGGACCGTGCTCTAGTTAGCTTGTCTACATTAATAATTTCTAGTGTAACTTCATATAAAAACAAATGGAGACTTCTAGCACTTTCTAGTTAGTGTAGAAAGCGCGAATTTCGTGTGACGGTAAAGGTCGTTAATGGGTCACAAGGTCCGTAAGAAGAACGTCGACAACTCATAGCATTCATAACAGTACTGCTGGACCTGTGTCGAGGGATTTAAGCCAAAGACCACTGCGTTGGCCAAGTTCAAATTTGTAGACTGAATATGTTCTTGAGAACTGTTTTTGGAACTCTCAGGCATATAGGTTTCTTCAAAATGAGTTTCTTAGAGAACACACGTATTATATTGAAAAATACGATATGCATCTTAATAGAAGCAGCAAACGTGCATGCAGTCCATTTGACGTTGAGTAACCACCGCCTCGCATGGATATCTGTAATCAACCCCAGATAAAATTACAGTCCCACCTAAGTTCGGCCACATTTGCCTTACTGAACACGGAACTCTACATGTCAGTCAGGTAAAGCAACAGAGTACTCCACTAAGGAAGTCGCAGTAATCACATTAGACTATTTTTTTAATACGACTTTCTGTTAAAACCTGTACCAGTAACCCACTTCAAAGAAGCCAATTAAAATATGATCGACGTTATCTACCGGTCATTATTCATGTCACTACGAGGCTGTGAATAGACCATTGTGGACTGAAATAATTGCGCTCCTACCATAATCAAATCATGTATTTTTCTATAATATTATCGAAAAAATCTTAACTAATATTACCAACGTGCATGTGAGTTTGTTTGTCTGTTCGTTTGCTACGCGTTCACGTCTTAACTACAAAACTTAACTTAAAATTTTGTAATCACTTTTTCAGGGGTCCAGAAAAGGACATTGGGTACCTTGTGTTCTGCAAACAGTACAGTTCCCGAGGGTTACATAAATAAAACTACTGTCATTGACTCCTGGCGTGAGAGAAGCCGCGGGTATAAGCTAGTAAAGTATAATATCGTGTCCATAAAGCTTAAGCGAGAATTACACCTAACTCGTCCATGCGTTCTAAATACACTACTATGGTTTCCTATGACACAAATTGTATCACTTATGTACGTCTTCGTCTAATTTGTATTCGCTTCTACAAAAACTATAGAAACAGTACTATCTCTTTTAATATTATAACGTTACATCATAATATTACGCAACATGACACATTGACAAAGAACTTTTGCGAACGAACCAATTTCCTTCTGTGCGCGTATTCGTCACGATATAACGGAATGTTTTTATTTAAACTTTTATTTCATATACAATAATGTATACAAATATTTTAATTTACAAAATAACGTTACATTGTAATATAACGCAACGTTGACACATGTTGACAAAGACCTTTGCAAAGAAACAATTTATTTGTCAGCGCATCTATACATAACGATACATGAAAACATTTCTTATTGAAAGTTCCATTCCAAATACAATGTAAACAAAATATATAAAATTCTAATGCATATCAAACAAGCAGTAGAATCTCACTAGGTCTGGTATGAATATAGCTTTAGCTGCATCGATGCTTATACAAACATATGTAATCATGTAAACAGCATGTTCTAATGTATAATTTATTTTTACCCTTGCACGTACATAATTATGATAAGCAATTAATCATATTATTATTACGTTAAGATCGCTTCTAACACCTTATTAGTGTCAGATTTATTAATGACTTCACTTTCAGAACCCGTGGCTTTAATTGGCAGCCGTTGACGGCCATAGTCCTTTATGTTTTAATTGCACTCATGTTTTAAAAACAAAAACTTAAGGAGAAAACATTTGAGATATTAAAAATAAACTTTATATGCAGTCTATATGCAGTTATAGTTAATTTGTCTGTATGGGCTAAACATAGAAACAACTTTGTTGTACTGATCTCAATAAAAAAGTCACACAAAAATGGAAAAAGTGATATGATTTTTAGGTAAACACTAACTAACCTAATACAGAGAGCCCCATGCATATACGATCGTGGTAACATAGCCATGTTAGAAAATCAATCATTGAAGTATTAAATTAAATGAAAAAAATATTATAAGTATAAAATCACTTCACCGTCTTAAAAAAAAAAATAAAAAAGACATAAGACAGATGTTCTCCGCAACTGTTGAAGTAATCGCGAGGAAAATTGAAAAGCGCCCAGAAAGTTATTAATGAAGTTCCTTCGCACACGAGAAACTGGGCATAAATTATATAACTGTTAATACTTGTACTAATACTTCAATTCAACTATCTCGCACAGCGTAATAACTTCATAGAATATTACGGATTATAACTAGCATACATACGAGTATAAGGGCCCGAGTAGACTAGCTACTTTGAGCAACAGCAATCGATAATTTACCTCGCAAGCTAGACACAGGGAGCAAACGGATACACCTTGAGCGCCGGTCGCAGTTTCTGTTAGATGCTCGATGCAGCAACTGAACGCGAAAAACGCGATGCAGCATTAATGCTGTCACTAGAAGGCGCCTTATCGATACCGCCGACGAAACGAAATGTAGAAAGGAAGCAATCGTGAAAACGCAAATCGGCGATGTTCAAAGTAGCTAGTCTGCTAAGGCCATACTACATAGTAAAACGTACATGTACATAGTATGCATACCCGTTTCAAACTAGTTTGAGCTGCGGAAACTATGAGAATGATGTATGAGTATTTTAAACTGCACTGAACAAAAGTGCTGCTATACTACAGTTAGGGTTTTCCGTTTTTATGAATTTTCGTTGCCTTTTGGGAGCGCGGGTAAATTTTATTTCAGTCGTTAACGAACTCTCTGAAACGTTCGAAAAAACACCGTCTCTAACTGGTACTGAGATTTTTCAACTTTATTTTTCTTAGATACGCATTCTTAGATATTGTTAATTTAACTGTGTACAAATAAAGTTACTAGTAAGTGAGCTAGTCCTAAGATATTTTCATTTCCCCGACTTTACAATTATATTTGTTCTACGTTCTACATTTGCTTACAGATGGTGCAAAATGAGCCAATTAGCTACATCAAATATTTTCGAGTCAATTCACGATTCAGTTTTCAGATTCGTTTTCATCCCACTGGCCAGATGTGGAGTAATCTTCTGTTTAACGTAGAAGTAAGAATCACTATCATATGTGACTCTTTGGCCACCTTAAAGGTGTGTATTCCAATATTACTAATGTGTGGACTACCATGAAATAAAATTGAGCAAGAATACAGGAAAACTAAATAAAAAATATCCGTAGTCCAAAAAGGAAAATATAATCGAGATAGCAACGGTTCTTTATTGCCTGCCAAAAATTATGACCGGAAATAACTGTTGACAAGATTCAAGTCAGAAATGTCCGTTAATAGTCGTTAACGAGTTTATCGACCACAAAATATTTTGCGATCAAGGGAGTCGCAAGGAACAATTTACACAGTCGAATCTCACGAAAGGAAACAAGCTGAATACAATAAAAATACTAGTGATCGAGCAAAATTTCGGATTCGGTTTCAACCAAAAAGGAGATCCGGGCGAACCTTTCGGTTTAGCCGAAACAAACGTTCGTGAAATTTGGGTTGCATTTGACTGTGCTTGGGCTTTTATCAACCAGGCATTTTTGTCTACTTAACCTTCAGTACGCCACGAGCCGCGTTTGACAAATCGGATTTTTGTTTTTATTTTTTTATGTACGCCAATTGATGAAAAAAACATACATAGAAATAACCTATCCAAATGAGGGTGTAAGTCTTTAAATTTCCGGCAAAACCAAAATAGAAACCAAAGATTTATTTTCGGTGTCAGTTTCGACTAAAAACCAGTTTTGGTCGGTCACTAAAAAACCTAAGTTCTAGGTAACTTTTTAAGGATACTCAAAAAAAAGTAATGTAAACGAAAAAATAAGGCCAAGTTATTGACTACATAAATTATGTCTGGAAATGTCTGTTGACATGATTCATCACAAAAATGTCCGTCAAGAGTCGTTAACGAGTTTATCGACCACAAAAACAATTGGCGACGAAGAGACTCGCGGTGAGTGATTGTCTACAGCCGGATCGCACGAACGACAACAACCAGACATAAAAATGCCAGGTTAGTAGTTAAGTTTCGGAAGGATACTCCAAAAGAAATGTAAATATATATATTAAAAAAGATAACGTATTGGAAAAAATAACGGCAATTTTTGTGAAAAAAATATAAATGCAATGTCTCTTAACATGATTCAACACAAAAAACGTCCGTTAAGAGTCGTTAGAGTTTATCGACCACATAAACATTTGGCGACGAAAAGACTCACGGTTAGCGATTGTGCACAGTCGGATCGCACGAACGGAAACAACCAGACATAAAAATACTAGTCTAAATAGGTCCACACCCACGCGGCTGTTAATTTCGAAGAGCATAAGTACCGACACGCAGAAATACAGTGCACAGTGTAACATCTAAATAAATAACCTCAATGTATTTTACTTCAATGTTTAAACAACTTCAACAATTTACAAACACTACAATCGTTTCAATAAACCGTTTCCTCTTCAATTTTAAGAATTTCGGTGTAACCTAATCTGTTCTTTATTGATTTAAATTAAATACGAATCGTGTATGCAGACCGCTTGATTTTAAGTTAACATCGTTATTTAAAACAGATTTATTAATTGCTTACACATACTAGTACATATGTACTTACAAACGTTGTGCTTCTCACGAGTGAATTAGATTGACTTATACTTATACCGTGTTCTTGTTACATTTAATCTATACTAATATTATAAAGATACTCTTTGATACGTAAAATTTAGTAAGATTTGATTTTTTGTTTGTTTGTTTGAATTGAATAGGTTCCGAAACACTCAGGACAGATTTGAAAAAATCTTTCACCATTAGAATCCTACGTTATCTCTGCTTAACATAGGCTATATTTAATACGAGAAAAAAATAGGTACCCGCATGAAAATTTCGACAATGTAACGCAACGGGCGAAGCCGGCTGGTTCTGCTCGTGTATAATACGTATAATAAATACTAAGTAAAAATAAGTCTCCGAGGTAACACCTTATATACATATTGGCGACATCCGGCGCCAATGGCGTCCCCTGCTCCCAAAATACCCAAGTTTATTATGACGCAGCCGTTGCTAGGTACATATTAGACCGTAATGAGTGTCCCCATACGCCTTGTTTTCATAATCCTTACTTATTACATTTCAACCATTGTTCTCAGGGCGCTCATAGCTATGTGGAAGTGGCTGATCGTAAACAATCCGCAGAGTAAGGTAATACGGGTTGTTTATGTTAGGTGATAGACGGTGACAAAATACATGAAGATTGTTATAAAAATATTTTAAGTAGTATAGAATAATTCACAGTCAATCATTAGGCGACATTTTTGGTATGAAACATACAATTGCCTGTTTTACCCTTCGATGACTCGTTAAAAATTGTAGAATTGGAACTAAAACTTTTATAAATTTTACCAATTTTGGAAAAAATAACAAGAGAAAAAAATTATAAAAATCTTTCAACATACCTTAATTATTACGACCCGGGATATAATTTTTAAAATATGTAAATGAAGTTTAAATATAATATTGTAGCTTAAAAGTACATCGGTAGCATACGGCAACAAAGCCTTCCCCGTTTCAAAATACCCTTATCTTTATACGCAGCTGTAGGAACAAGTCAAAACATAATAAGTCCCGGCTTCTCTTCTAATCCTTTCCTATTATTCCCCTGATTGTTCCCAATTGTAAGCCAGCTCTTTCGTATTTCAAGGAAGGATGAAATGTCCACATCATTAAACTGAAAATAAAAAGCTGAATATTTAATGATTAAATGAAAAACGTATTAACAGAGACTTAGTAAAGGTCTAAGACCTTTGTAGAGTTTATGATAGACTTAAATAGTCTAGATAAAACACTTAAGTATTCAACGTTTATACCAGTTTAATATTACTTCTGCAAGCATATCTATTGTCAGGTATGAATTCCATATCATATTTTCTGTATGAGTTAAAGTGTGACAGCACTATTAAAAGTATATTAAATAAGAGTTGTTTTAATATATCCAAATCATATTTACAAAGCAAACTTTGTTAAACAGCGCATATTTCGCTTATCACGACGTACAAAAACAGGACCTTTCATTAACGACAATTAGTGGGACATCCGAAAACCATTAGAGTTGGTAATAAATGTGACAACGTATTACAGGCCTTCCGTTCCAAATTGCCTATCACAACTTTCAGTATAAGTTTTGTTAGTACGCGTATCAATTTCATCCCAACAAGTCTAGTCTACAAACTAAGATAACACACGAAGTATGAATTGAAGAAGTTGGTACTCAACTTTTAATGAAGAAAGTAGAAAAAATATCCACATGCCACAAACATGCAAAGTACTTATTCAACGAACTACGCTCTACTATGGTCAGTGTTAAATAAATTAGCATTTATGTGTACACAATATTAATTCCGTCTATCTTAATATATTTGCGTAATGATTTTTTTCACCCTCATATAAAGATCCGAAAATAGTCGTATCGTAACATCTATAGATAACACCACTAAAGTAGTTTTTTAAAACACATCATCAGGTCACTATCTCTATTGAACCTTCAACTCTCTCAAAATTTATAGCTTATTTATTAGCTAAGCTATTTACGTTTTAAAGTTTTAATTATTCGGCTTTATTCACGCCTATTTAAGAGGTAACTCGCCTCATTTCAGACCTAATCGGTGTTCCCCATGAGTGGCCGTCGGTCACACTGAGGGCGTGATGGACTCACTACGTCACGTTATCTATATTTCGACTATATTTACTCGTTTACACACGCGTGAGTTAAACCTCATAAAACCGAAATAAAAGTTAATGTTTATTAATAAAACGATTTCTTATGATATTGCAGTAGCAATCAAGCATACCGTCCACCTGATGGTATATGGCACCCGCAGCTCATGGATGCGTTACACCGAATAACTAAGGACCCTTGAATGAGTATGTCTCCCTCACTACACCCTTCAAACTAGAATATAGCACCGCTTAACATTACTGTTATGCTGAAACGGTGCAGTGATGGTGTCGCGGAAGTTGGACCACAAAGGCTTCTACCACCTTAACGAATTTCGTAAATTGTAATCGTAAAATTCATAAAATTTCTATAATAGGTACATATTATATAAGGAAAACAGCGAAACAATCGTAAGCGTTATCTTTTTTGAACCCATTTAAAAACGGAAACCAAATTCAAATGTATTCTTTTTCATACACACGGCGTCAATTCTTCATACGCCCACGAAAACACCGTTACTATTGATTGCTTTGTCGAAATAGTACACCTTCGCAAGACAAGTCTATTCACAGACGATAGATGGCTACTTGCACGATCACCTTGACTCTGAATATTACATTGCTCTATTATTTGCCTAAATAAGTCGAATAAAAAATATTTTAATTATAATATACGAGCAGAACCCGCGATTTCGCCCGATGAGTTACATTATCAAAATTTTCACGCGGATTCCTATTTTTTCTCATATTAAATATAGCCTATGTTCATCAGGGACAAT
>DWIJ01000003.1:0-20669 GCA_018248315.1 Chioides albofasciatus
TCCAGTACTTTCGGAGCCTATTCAATTCAAACAAACAAACAAACAAACAAACAAAAAATCAAATCTACCTCTTTATAATATTAGTATAGATAATTGAATTCTTCGTAATATAATAATATTTATAATGTTATCTCTAATTAATATGATTTTGTCTGACACGCTGATTATAAATGGCTCCAAATACTTACAAGTTTTGTACTCTACCTTTAAGATAAATTTCTTTAAAGACCCTGAATTCTATGCTCAGTACACCAGCACATAAACGCTCAACACTTCCAACAAGAGCAAATCTCTGGTCCGAGATTGATTGCAAGTGTTCCCCTGGGAGCCGAGTTCTATGCCTTGTGCCAGTAATTATACCTCCTCAATCCTTCACGCCGCGTACTTGACGTAAGAAATGGGTCAGAGGGCGGCACTTATCTATGTGAAGGGAGGAAGGGTTGTTACGTATAATTAGTGATTAAGACGAATACGGGTTTTTGATATGAAACTAAATTATATTTCTAAAGTAATAGTGGTAGGAATAATAAAGTAATGGATACTAATATTATAAAGAGGTCAGATTTGATTTTTTGTTTATTTTTTTGAATTGACTAGGCTCGGAAAGTAGTTTCGGAGCCTATTCAAGGATTCTGGACGAAGCATATTGAACGGATTTGAAAAATTATTTCATCATTAGAATTCTACATTATTCCTGATGAACATGGGCTATATTTAATACGAAAAAAAGTAGGGATCCGCGTAAAAATTTCCATAATGTGTAACGCAGCGGGCGAAGCCAGCAGTTTCTGCTCGTATTTAATATATTAGTTTCCGTAATTTCAGACATTTTTTCAACACCTATCTGTAATAAATGTTATAGAATTTTTACTAAAATTTGGCAAAGGCAGTTAGTCCAAATTGTCACGAATGCAAAGTCAGCGGATGTCATAAACTGCACATTTCACTTATGACACATATCCAATACCCAGCAGATCCAGCAGTACCGTGCCCGTTTCATAATCCCATATTGGTAACTGACGTTGATCTTAGATACGTTGTTACCCTTGAAGATTATTTAAACCAGAAAAAGCAGCCCTAGTAGATAGGTATACATATTAGTTACCCGGCTGCTGTGTTAAAGCATTATTTAACTATTTGTTTTATAAGAAGTAGCAAACGTGCATTCAAGCTATGTGATGTTAAGTCGTTACTGCCACTCATGGACATCTATAGAAAACTCTATTTAGAACAGGAATTCCACTAGAAGTCAAAAGAAGTAGTCGGTTGAGGAAATGAAGAATTACTGACGCTGCCGCTCCTGAGAACTAAAATAGTCGCCTCATATGCAAAGTGGAGCGTTAGTACTTCCGCAGTCGAACTATGCTAGTCCTTTCTGTAACCAAGCCCAAAATACGGGCACAAGCCAAAACTAAAGTCCAAATAGTCACGGACGCGGCGTCAGCGAACACATTACGTGGGAACACGTCGGGGACACAAACTGCTCGTCTCAACACTTACGATACATCCCCAATTCCCGGCCGCGCCCCGCCCGCCCTATAATTCTGTATCGGCTTAAGCCCGTCTTGATACTGCCGTTTGGACGATTTACTGATGTTTTTGATTTTATCTTGTATGTGGCGAAGTTTCAACACGAGTCTGGTGTTAGTCGCAAGATTTTGTCGAGATAAATGTCGATAAATGTCACACCTAAAAAGGTACATACAATTTGTTTTTAATGAGATTGAAGTAGCGACATCCCTATTTAGATCTTGCTCGTGCTCTATAAAGTATGAGTGAGACACTTATAACAAGTGCCCAACAGTATAAGGATAGTAAAGAATTAAAGAAAATAATCAAAAGGTAAATTTCAATGTATTATTTCTGCTTTGAAACACTACTATTTGCTAGGATTAAAACCTTTTGTACGCGCTATACAGAAAGCCGATATAAAAGAACGAAGAGCCCACAAGAAAGTTGTAGTAACCACACACTAGTATTATTTCACCCGCGACGGAAACAGCAAACATTGTTTTCACGCACACACACGCCCGTCGCTATGGCAACCAGGCTACGATCCCTCCGGAGCGTGCAATAATTCCTGCCTGGTTAATAGGACGTCGCGAAAATTAGGGAAAGCACCCAGTCTCCCAGCTCGGGCTGATTACGAGCGGTGAAACGCGGAAAATTACTTAAATACTTCACGACATCGTATCGTTTACAAGCTGTGCTTTGCTATAATTATTTTCCTCGGTACCAGCGACCCATCAACCGCTTGTTGTTACACAAAGTTGGAATTAACGACCTTAAGAGTAAACACATGTTACACTAAAAGCGTTTTATAACCCCTCCATAAAAATGTCTTATTTTTAAGCGTCCTCAAGTAATAAAAACTAAAAGAGGCGAAACGGAGACGTCGCATAATCCAACGCCTGCCTGAATATCATGAGCAATATTGCTCGGTTCAAATAAAATGCTTACACGATACCTTGAAGGCAGGCGTTTTATGATTTCCAACATGTTGAAATGAAGACTTGGAAGACTTTGAAACGAATTTATATATTACCTGTCATAGAATTTAATACATGTGTATTACTTATACCTATTACAATAGCGAAAATGTACAATAACTGTAATATACACTGAGCTAAGAAACAGTTCGTAAAAGATGAAATTTAATAAACTATTTGAATAAAATTGTAGGTGTCAGTGAGTTATAAGACCAATTCAATTTGCAACTGTAAATCTTTGAGAAAGACGAGGAATTTGTAGTCTAAAAACCTAAGTACATAATAGTTATTCAATGTGAATTATTTTACTCGCAAATGTTCGCTTTCTGTACATATTAAAATATAGAAAAAATATGTACACATTTATAAACGGGCGTAGGTATATAATCATATTACTGAAGTAAATTATGAACGACGAAAGTTACGAATTAAGTAGTCCGTTTTTTTTTTAAATAAAATAATATGTTAGTTGAAAATAAGAATCATTATAATAGCATAGTGAGTTATATCTAAAGATAGAATAAAAACCTATGTGTTGTATTTAAAACACAAATACATAATAAAAATTGCTATACAAAATAAAATTATAACATCGCAACGTGCGAACAAGTATTTACCTATCTACGTAGCTAAATCTATTAATTTCTCCAAACCGCGAAGTAGTTGGGAAGTTGGTCCAATAAGTTTGAAAGGATTTCGAGACGGTACCAACAGTCAAATAAGTTTTCAGATTGAAATTTAGTGCAGTCCTTTGCGGGTTCTCCGGCGGTGAAATATTTGAAATATATGTCACTTTGAAGTACTTGCGCTGACATAGTTAAATACGAGTTTCCTGTTTTTGTCAAGTTAAAGGTATTTTCTGGACTTTAAGGTAAGTACGTAAGGCGCTTTCGATAAAATTGAACAAAGTGAATAAAACAATTGTACTTATTTAGTAAGTTATGCATTAGTAATGAATAAATAACATATTCATATCCAATTGTTATTTTGAAATGTGTACAAAGAGAACAATATGGTATTTCAGTTCGGTAACAATAAATTTATCAATAATAGTCCGCATCACAATCTGATGATATTCGGAAGTCCAATTCCATTAAAAAGATAATATATAAAACAACATTTCATTTAAAAGTCATTAAAAACTCATGATTGTTCAACATTAACAATTTGTTGAAATAGACATCGAATATTGAATAATGTGTTCAAAAAAGGAATCTCGCGTATATTCACAATACCTTATAAGTTTTCAAACCAGACAATAGTATCGCAAACACTGATGTTTTAACCAATAGGCATTGCTACTACACTGGACAAAGAATAAACTATGTACACTATAGTAGGTAGGTACTATAGTATTTCAATCGAAACGAAAGCCAGGAATAACGTAGAACTGAACTATTTCACAGCCATACAGGTTCACACAACACAGCATTAATACATTTCCGTCACTACTCTATTGAATGAGAAGATTAATTTCAGTCAAGTCGAGATCTATCTGCTAGAGTTGAGCCGAAAATACCACTTTAGCTCGCTCCGAGACCGAGTTGCGATTGAAACTAGTCTCGAGAATACACTTTGACGAGGGAGTTGAGGATAAATTATGTTCATTTGACTAAATTGATGAATATTCGAATACTTACTTCGAATTCATTTATTAGTTTAGACTTTAGACGGTGGGTGAAGAGAAATCGACGAAACTTCACGATGAAAAATACTTTGTCTTTTGGCTAATGTGTTCAATTATATGAATTACATAAAGATTTATGTTACTCTATTAAAGTTGCACTAACTTACGGTCACATAGATCATAATATATTTTCTCAAAGTCATCAACTAATTTTGGATTCCTTATTAACATTCGCATAATAAATTTCTGCCAGTAACTTCCTTCACATGTACTTTTTCACACATTCAAGACTTTATGAGTTAAGAAAGTAATCGCAACAAAGCCTATTAAAGAAAAACGCACAAGATTAAAACTTTCTTCGTGATAAATACTTATAAATGCCAAATTGCATGGCGATTGCTCAAAGGTATTGAAGTTTAACGAACTACATAATTATGATCGATAGACAATAAATATACCTACATCCATTTGTAGTAAATCATCTTTGTATTTGTATACAGATTATAGTTCATGGAAGTTTTCTTCAAAACCATAATACAATTCCGATCACCAACTCCACGTAATGGATGTCCCAAATATTTATCATCGGTTCGATTTCCACGAAGGGAGTGTTTTACGGCGTGTTCCCCTTTCGGCTCTTTCATTCGGAGCAGGAAGGAAGGGCGTCTTCCTTTGATAAAGTGAAAAATAGCACCTTCTGAATATAACTTGCTTACCCTTCAGAGACCGGTGTTAAAGGCGTCAACATTTCTATGAAAAGCTTTTGAACCTCACTCGCTAGGATCGTTTTTATCTATGTACCCTAGACCGCAATTGCTGGTGTCGCCAGATTTTAAATCTTCCAAATCATATAGTAAGTTTGGCTTGTGTGATTTTTGTAATTTACGCATTGTAAGGAATTAAATTTATCAAGTCAAATTAGACGAAGAGTTGAGAGGTATCAGAAAGGTGTTCTTTAAAAACGCATTTTTTGTACGTAGTATACCTATCTGGTATTGAACTTATGTGTGAATATAATTTTGAAAAAAAGCTTAAATATTTTCATTTTTATTTTTTCGATTTTTAAACACACGAAGACAAACAAGGCATTGAATTCGACCAAGATAGAAAAAATCGGAAGAATCCAACTCGCACAAACTGTAAAGTTCAACAAAGGCTTAAAAGTTGCCCGGAACTTTACAAAGCGCACACGTGCGTTCGTTCGCCGTTCGGATAGTTAAACGATTTCCTAGTGCGACGAGCAGAAACCATTAGTAAGGAGCAAACTTGACTGTCGGAAGACTAGAAGCGGATACTACTCCCAACGGACGTAATTCCATCGCCCTTTGGACTTATACCATGAATCTATAGGTATATACCAAAACGTATCTTCTATGCATTAAGTATGTATAGATAATCTTTTTTCTGACGTTGATATATATGACGAATTTTTAAGTATATCTAACCAATTTATCAAGTCGTTTTAAGGTCAGACAAAAAGAAAAAAGTGAACTGAGCCTTAATCGAAATGTATTTATTTTGGAGCTTACCAATTGTCAATTTGGTTCAACAGAACGTTCTACATTTACGTTATCCTTTAAGGTAGGTATTAACGTTTTTTAAAGTGTAATACAGTGTATATAAAATAAATTCTACTTAAAGCCGATCACAGTTGCTTGCCATTTCTAAGGTCTAATTCACCACACCCTTTCTACCATCAAGAACTTAGTCTTTCTACCATATTTACAAATGACTTAAGTAACCATATTTAGGGTTTATGTAAAAGTGAGATGTTAAAAAAGAAATACGTCATCAACGTTTTTCTTAAAATTTCGAAAAAGGAAGCACGCAATCACACACACGTTTCTCTACTTGGCGTCCAACAGAAACCATTAGCAGGGAGCAAACTCAGCCGTCCATAGACTATAGAGGCGGATACCCCCTCTAGGGACGTAATAGCGTCGGACTTGCGACGGAAGTTGGTCGGCACGGAATTTGTGTTTTATGCGTTCACTTTTATTACTCTACCTGTGATTTTCTATATAGAATGCATAGGTATATAGTACTCCTATATTTGTTTTTAACTTTTGTCTAAAGTAACATAACATTTAATTTCGTTTTGACAAAATGTCTATGGTTTTAGGATCTGTGTAATTTACGATTTCTGTAGATACACAATTCGTTGTTCAATGGTCACTGAATTCTCATTTGATTGGTGTAGATCATATGTATAACATCGACTTAAAGCATATACCATACGTTTTATATGCATATCGAAAAATAACTAAAGCTATACGAGTGTTATAAGCCAGGATATCAAGCCAAAGAAACTCTAGTCTAATCTAGTATACAAGCAGACTAGCTTTTTCTGACATGACTAATTAATCATACGTGCAATGCTTTCCCCTGTATTATCTCATACTAGTTTTATTTAAAAAAAACCTTCTCTCGAGTTATATCAATGCACTCTATCTATATCCGTCTCTAAAAGTAACTAAATCTGGTCATATATTATTAGTCACGACAGAAACGCAGAAGAAACCCGAGCCTCATCGCAAAAGCAAAAGTAAATCCGTCAATCCCTTAACCTGTTGAGAGAGGCCTTGTTACCAGTCACCACGTAGGCGCGACTCGTCATCCAGAGCACTCGAGCATGGGTCGCGCTAACAATGCGCCCGCCCTCTGACCCGCGCGACGCTTTGTCGTACACTATTTATACATAGAGCTGCCGGCTCGTGTTCATAAATGAAAACATTCAAGACGGCTCGGTGTATTTTATTCTAATGATGTTCTACATTCTGTGTTAATTAAAAATGTCATTTCATAAACAAAAGTGAGGAAAATTTTAGTGCGTGCAGCGCATACGCGTGCCCGTCCGCATATTTGTACCTAAAGGACGTCTTCAATACTGTCCCATCGCTGGGTATCGTCCAAATCCTATCCCATAGCCGGGTACAGGTTTCCTCTCCAAGTGAGTATGCTTGGCCACAGTTGACCACTCTGTTTACGATTACCACAGTATTTAAGAGAGGACCCTAAGCATTTCATTAAATTATTATAGTCCTGGCAAGATCGGGTCGAACATTTCTATTATTATCGTTAAAAACATAAAGTGCATGTTTTTAAGAGCATGAAAACGGTATTTTAAAATAGACACTTCTATTTCATTTACTTGGATTAATTTGACGACAGATTTGTTTCTTCCAATCGTCAAGTCCATTTTCTCACCGCATTCGTACATCAAGGTTGCAGGCTTCATCAAGAAAACAAACTTTGCATTCACTGCTGGCTGAAAGAACTTCATTCATATGGAGATCTTTAGCATGGGTTCCGCTAACAATGTTCCCTGCTTTGCCCCGTATGACGCTTTGTCAACTTAACAGTACCTATTCTCACGCATAGATTGTGTTAACCATGAGTCGGCCTTTGATTCATTTTGCGAATTGTCGGAAATGATCAGTGAACTTTAGAGGAATATAAACAAGCCAATAGTAGTATCAATTCCGGCTTCTCATACTTTATTTGAAAATTGTAGACTGAGATAGATTACTATTGATTAGAGATAGGTATCTTACGCATCCCTTACGATTCTGATTTTTCGATGTTATGAGTGTAAATAAAATGTTTTAACGTGTCAAAAACGTGGACAAACTTGTATCTGGGAGGGATTTAAAGTATTTGAATGTAAGTAGCGTAGAAGCATGTAGAGCACCGGATGCTATATAACTAACACCATATACGATAGGGGATACTTGAAGTCGGTCAAGTGAGAAATGCTCCACGCTAGACATAAGCATGGCAGTTATAGCCTCCCGGTGACACTATGCTAGTAGTACTATTATCATAATTTACGTACGTTAAAAATAGTTGTATGCTTAATACTCACAATAAATTTTTAATATACTCATAAAAAATTGAAAGCAACTTTTAGCTTTTAAAGAAAATGATATCATCGTCATCATTAACCCGCTCCGTTCCCACTGTAAGACAAAGATCTCCTCTCAAAACGTGATTGGGCAGCCTACCACACTACTGGCCGATTACAAATCAGCCCATAGAAGAAAATATTATACTAAAAATTATTTTATCAGTATTATGGACGCGTAAATTGAAAGTAAGGAAAAACACTTGACAAATATTTTCGGGACTTACCTAGCAAAGTCTGTAAGGTGACATAATGAAGGCATTTGTACCTGTTTATTTTGGTGGAAGCCATTACAGTTGTACACGTAACTTTTATCTAAAAGAAAAAAGATATTTCTATATACAATGTTTTGACGAACTTAAACTCTGTCTGTTAGTAGAATAGTCATTTCTGCGATCGTTACGAGAAGTGATAGTCATACTGACTATCGTGTTGGGACTCCTCGCTTCAGATTCAAGCCCGCACCTCAACATGATTTAAAGGTTTATTTTTAAATATTTAAGTATGAAATGTTTTCCTGATTGTCATTGTATCTCATTTAATCCACCTATTTTAATAAATGACTCAATTGAACAAATGTATCTCAAAAATGTAATAGTTTGATAAGACAAATCTAAGGATTTATCTAATAACAAGTATAGATACCTTGTTAGACGAATTATGGGATTGCGTATCATATCGGATACATACCACCACTTATCGCGTATCTCATGTTTAAAGACGATACAATTCGAGGGAAGGTCGAAACTTTCTTGTTTTCCTCGTTAAGCCGCAACTCGGAGAAAAGTAATATCGCTTATTTCAACGTGTGTACTATCATATCGCAATAAGACGCAGAATTGTATGGCGATATTAAAGGGGATGTTAAGAAATGTACCTTTGAATCTCTACCAAGTCCTCCACGATGTGCTCGAGGAAAGCCATCATCTCAAAAATTACATTTCTCAAGTTTTCAAGGGGATTTCACAAAGGCGGGTATCGTGTGGCTGGATATATTTTCCGTCGTAAATCCCGAGCGGTCGACGTAACCTAACTATGAATATTTTTAAGCAGTTCATGCTACATTACACATTTGCTTTCAATTTGAGACACGATGACCCGCTCCACGTTATTTTATATGCGATTTCCAGTAAAAATGTAATCATTTCTCGTCAAACATGTCGCGAGCCACAATGTATTCCGCGAAATTTCTTGCTTATTTCAACTTTAAACAAACTCATCGCGTAAAACAACTTTATACGGAGCGTTGTAGCAAAAAAGCAGTTTCGCAAAAAATTGGACAAAAGCGGGTGGAAAATCTTTGTCATCTTTATGCACAGAATATACAAAAGCTTGTTTGGTTGACACACTTTTCCCAAAAAGAATTACTCCAACTGTGGCCATTCTGATTTAAACTGAATCTCGTCAAAAATACCTTTCAATCTAGAGTGAATTCGAATATACCGGTTAAAATACTCTCACTCAAATAGCTTGAAAGGTATTTTATTATTTTACCTTTATGCCATAGGAACAAACAAACGTCCAACAACGAACAACGATTTCCAGTAGCCACTGCAACCCACATTATGTATATTAAAGTACATGTGTCAGTAAAGTCACATAGGATTTAAACTCCACTTAAAGTAGATTAACTAATTAAGCTTTATGATACAAACGTGGTACGCATAATGTATTTTTATTTCCTTTAAATAATTTAAGAGTAGCAGACGAGTATGCCATCAACCTGATGGTAGGTAAGTGGCTACTACCGCATGGGGATCTATAATCAACCCCAAGATAAAATGAAATTCCTGTCTGAGGCCGGCCACTGATGCGCCGCTACCCCTGAAGGTTAAGCTGGAATGCATCGAAAAAGTATGTTCCCCTTACCACACTCCTCAAACCAGAGCACAGTTACTGTTATTAGACATAAATCGGTGTGACAGCGTTCTACAACCTTCAAATTCATATACTTTAGCACAATCTTAAAACCAGAGAACGGAAACATTAATACTAACAGAAACTATCAGTCAGAATTTGAGATGATGATGCTACGTCACTCTCGAACGACAAAAACAGCTATCACCTTTAGAATCAGAACATTCTCACAAAAAGCAGCGCACTCACTTAAATAGCTTGAGCGAATAGCGGCATACAACAATAGCGTTGAGTTTTATAGCAGTTTATGATTTTAGGTCCGTTTTATCCGCACTTTATCACCTGAACAACTGCACCGCTTAAATAAAAAGTCACGTTAAATATTTTAAAGCCGCTATAACAATTTTCATCGTAGCGACGCATCTGCTGACGATAAAATATATTTATTAAATGACGTGAATATTTAAATAACATAATTTGTTGTTCAATTAGACTGCATTTTATCATGAAAAATGTGTTGTTTTTTGCTGAAGTTTTTGCGATTATTTACAATTGAAATTTTGTTTTACTTTAAAAAAAATGAATTATATGACTAAAGAGTAACATGATGTTAATGCGGTATATTCGTGTTCAAAAGAATCCTCTAAAACTGTTTGCATTGCTACGTATTTTCGTCATTGATATCCAAACGAACTGTAGGGTTCTGGGTGGGTAAGCATTTTACCTCTCTGTGAGCTTATTGGAAATTTTCCGATAATTCATTACCGCCATGATAAATGTTCCGCTCCGTATAGCCATTGAAATCGAGCCCTTTTTACTTCAACGGTGATACGCAAAAACGGGGTAAAAGGGACGAGAGTAGGTAAGCGGATGATATATTAATCAATCCAGGGACGTCGTCGCGTCGGCGTCGGATACGTATTGAAGTGTTCGAGTGAAATGTATGGCGTGTGACGACGATGATACATAGCGTTTTGGCTTATTGTATTATACGGTACGATTGTAATGTGGCCGGCGAAACACTAGGGCTTCGTACCGAGCGAGGGATTCCGCGAAACATTGAAGAGATGTGTAAATAAGTTGCAAAGTGTTTTGTTACGTACGTGGTTGGTGCATTCAAGGTATAGAATTCATTATTAACTGTTTACCTTGAAAAGTATGTAATACATATTTTATTAATTTTGGTAAAAATCATAATCAATGCAAGTGTAAAATAAACCACTAGCTGCTCTAAAGCTAGAAATATTCCCCACAATATTCCACAGTTCGTTAACAATTCACTCATTGAAACCGAAGGTACATTGAAAAGAAAGTTCCACCTGGACGAAACTTCTCGTAGCGTGTACAGCGGTGTATAGGTACCTAAGTATAGTGCCTTAACAATTGAAGTGTTGAAATTGGGCTAAACCAATGCGGTGGCGGCGGTATGCGGGTATAAATAAATCAGCGAATCAGTGCGCAATGCACAAAACTGCATCGCGGACGAATAGCGTCTAAAACACGGACAACTGCATGACACGATATCATAGCTATTATAACACAAGATCTAAGAAACAACAAAATACAGGTGCCTTCTATAAACCCATATGCTTCCTCCATTTTAGATACCGTAGAGAACAAAACGATTAGATCAATTAATTATTTCAATAAGTTGAATCTGAAATCCATTACCGAAACTTATTCCCTCAAAGACACTCAACTCATCAAATTCTTTTAAACATAACATTCGTTTTAAAATGTGATTGTTATTGAAAATATTATTCATATTACTTATACTGCAATAATGAGGAAGTAAATTTACAATATCTTTCGATGACCTATGCAGATGGGTAATGATTCACCTACTAGCCTACACAGGTCTAGTGTAGGCGTCAAATCTAGCCTTGCCTAATACATTCAGCGATTTCCTGTTGACGTTAGACATTGCATTCGAACAACTTTAATCCCTACAATTGACAGTAGCCCAGAGACGAGATTTATAATTGACATCAATCATAATATATTTGAGTGTTTAATTACTTAATAGCAAGAGCATTAAGTGTCGCCGAATCCAAACAAGTGTTCGCCTAAGTGGATGAACACATTTACCTACTCTATAGCACTTGACGTGTCTTTGTTAGAAGATGAAATAACGTTCTATGAATCATTTAGAACCCATTTAACACGTAAAACGTTCACGTTACATATAATAACATAAACTCTAAAAGCTTCTACCATAACTCCGGGGAGCCTCGTAAAATTGTTAGTTTAGTTTATATTTATTAGGAAGTTGCGGCCGGCGTTCATTTTGCGGAATTATAAAAATTTCAACGAGATCTTTAATTTATTACGAAACGGAATAAAGCGTGGTCTGATAACATTACGAAATATTAGCGAACAGTTAAATCGTGGTTACGAAAGATCGTAATAAAAACAGTTTCGATTACAGAGCTGGCGTTTGCGATTGCGAGCTCGCGATTCGCCCGGAGGCCGGACGCAGATAGTTCGTTCTGATAACTTTCAAACTACGGCTATTCTTTCAACAATTGCAAAGCAGTATGACCTTCCTTTTCTTCGCAACTCTTCAAGTATTCTCACACAGGTGCGTCTAAGTCTTAGTCGTATATTCAATAAAACTGGTCTAAAGCAGATAAGATGTACCTATAAAACATTCTGAATTTACTCAGAACTAGTCAAATTTCAACGTACAATTTGTAACCATATCTATCTTCTAACGTTCTTTGTAAAATTAAACTAATAGGAGCTATTTTAGTTTCAAAGTTATTCTAAGTTTAACGTAAAATTGCAGTCTAAAGTTCACTGCCATAATTTTCTAATAGAACATCTGCAGGAAAATAGCTCGAACCTGATAGAGGTAGACATTAAATTTGAGTTTCTGGTGATCGAATTCCAATGGGTTAGAATAACCACCACGCTGCTGCCTACTGAGTCAATATCGAATATCTCACGTAAATATGTCGAACCCAGAGTAAAATTTATGGGTGACTGAATCTTGGGAAGAGACGCTATAATTCATCGCTCGTGGTTACCCATTCCTGTAGGAAAGAAGCGGTATCATAGCTGAAAACTAGCGTAACAAAGGCGCATCATAAATCATTATTATGGATATCGTCATTCAACGTCAGTCGTAACTGCACTATCTGGAAACGACTTCAAACGATAAATAAATCCACACAGTCATATTTGTAAATGTTAACGGTCAGTGAATACAACGTTATTACCTGAAAAATACTCGACGGTAATACATCTGTCGAGATACCTTAATGAGGAATGATTGAACACGTCCGTGAAAATGTGAAGTAACGGTGAAACGAGTGGACTATGAAACTCGATTAAAATATTAAGCGTCTAACAAGATTGGCTCGCATCGTCCGTGTCGAATTCTTCCCTTGACCCATAAAATTTTTAATAAAAATATGAAAGTTTTATTTTTACGATATTCCCTCAACGCGATGTCGTTGGTTATAAAATTTTTCGTATGCATTAACATCAATCTGTCAGTTCTATTTTAGACCTAGATACTAAACGTAATATATACTAAATAAAATAATAACTTATTTTCGTCATAATATCAGGGTTTTTTTATAGCAATAGACAACTAAGATGAAATTTAACATTTTACGATGAATGGGTAACAAAAGTAATATAAATAGCTACATTGAATTTTATCTATGAAACATGTGTTACAACAGACAGAAGATAATTGTCAAGGATACTTCTAAACCATAGATATTATTCCAAAACTATCTAAGATACAATAGAGAAGACGATGAACACTTCGGATTTTTTATTCATCAACACATTTTTGATATCATGAGCGGTTTGCGATACACGCAAGTAACGCCGAAACGCCACCAAAATATCAATATGATTACGTCAAAACACCAAAAATAAAATACGGTACCGTTCTAGAATATAAGTATGATCATCATCGACGTAATTCTGTCATCGGGCACACAATTAGACACGAGTGATGCGCCGTCACACTCTAGAAACTTTCGACAAGAGACTTTTGATTATTTGATCGAATGACGGGAACTATGTTATTATGAATGTGGTACACAATAGAATATAATACCTAAATATTTCAAAATATAACAAATACCATGAACTGTAACGGTAATATTTGCAGTTATGGAAAACGAGAAGCGATCAGACGCTTGTTTGATAACCAATTTAGGTAAAGTTGAGAACCAAAAATAAATACTGTCTTTTAAAAATAACTCTGTCACCGAGCACGACTGATTTGCCGTCACACTCTAGAAACTTTTGACAAGAGGCATTTTTGATTATATGATCAAACGAGCAGACCCCGCGGCTTCGCCTGTTGGGTTACATTACCTAAATTTCCACGTGGATCCCTATTTTTGTTTTCGTATTAAATATAGCCTATGTTCATCAGGGATAATGTAGAATTTTAATGGTAAATGAATTTTTCAAATCGGTTGAGTAGTTTCAGAGCCTATTCATTTCAAACAAACAAAAAAAAAACAAATCTTTCCTCTTTATAATATTAGTATAGATGACGGGAACTTTATTCCTATTGATTGCACACGATAGTGGCAGTGATAGCCTAGAGTTTCAGTTATCTGTATTAGAAACGTGTTGTCACTTAATATAACAGTGAAGAAAAACGTCGTGAGGAAGTACCTGAGGGTACTTTTAAAAAAGTTCTTAGTTGTGTGAAGTCTATCTGTTCACACTTGTCCAGCGCGATGAATTATGTCCTTAACCCCTCTCACTATGCGAGGACACCAGAAGACGACAAGATAGAATATGGAGATGGTCAAGTATTTGCAGTTATTGGAGACGCCGAGCTAAGGCCGACTTATTTGATACAGATTTACCGATTTGGGTGGAGTTATAAATAAATTTTGCACTCTTCCAGAGCAATTCTGTCACCAGACAGGCAATTCGAAGTTAGTGATGTGCTGTCATGCACTAGACACTTTCGATAGTACACAAGTTTGATTTTATGATCGAACTATCGTTGCTTGCGACTCCGTTCACTGTATTGGAGTTTGAATGGCGAGTACTATTCCAAGGTATTCCGTTTTTATATGAAATAGTCGTGTAGATTTTTCCTACAGATCTAGTAGATAGTACGAAATTTTATTAGTATTCGCAATGCGGTTACAGGCATAAGTATTTTTATTATGAACCGACTTCGAAAAGGAGGTTCTGTGTTCGGCTGTATGTACTTTTAACTGTACCTACATTTTCAAATTATAATAGATGAATTTGTAAAATAATATTTAACATTACAATTTTATTAGAATTATACCTTGTCACATGGTGATTTTTTTACTAAGAATACCCTGTATCTACAGAAAATAGTAACGGTACAATATTTTGTAGTTATTAACGTGACGAGATCATCCATTTATTAAAGAATCAAATAGACATGAGAACTTGTATCATTAAATGTATCAACTCTATAAATTTCATACATTTAATAGACTGTTAACTTGTACGTTCTATTTCTTACACGAGCACAAAACGTTACTCAGAGAAAATAACGACTGTACGAATATTACATTCAAATTCAAATTCAGATCTCATTTATTCAAAATTGATTCATATAGAACTCTTTTTGAACGTCAACCAACTATCACCGCTTCTGAAGGTGTTTCGCTATGGAGAAGAAGCGGCGAAAGAAACTCCATAAATTATATACGTATTATTTACCAGCCCCATTATTGAATACTCCGGTTAATGAGCTGTAAATTATTATTTTTACAATTAAACTCTGAATTGTGGGGATTAACACGAATAACATTTAGAAGAACTAACACATAGATCGTAACCACGGCAGCCTATACATGATATACATCGCATAGCATTAACGACTTCCCGTGTTGTCGCGCACCCAAAATGTACCAAAAACCATCAAAATACTGGCCAGAATATTCCAAATATAACTATGACAAATGTGTTATACGGATCGCTGAATATAATCTCATAAATATTTTTTTTCACAACATTTTCCGAGGATACTGCTACGCGCAATATTTATACACAATTTGATATTAGTACATCATCATAATTGGACATATAATGTGAATGTAGAGACCTTTTAATGAGGTAATCGCCTTGTTTGACACATATTTAGAAACTTTATTATCTGCACAGGAATTTCAAGGAATATGTTATCGTTGATAGGTAGAATTTTATTGGATTCCAGCTCTCCGTGAAACTATCAGCGGAATTTATTGTCATTTTTATAGACACTCAAAAATAATAAATGGCTTGAAACGGTGCTAGTAACGAGGTCTAGGACATTTCTATTATAAATCATTTAACTCTAATTATAATTAGATCTAACTCAAATTCTGTTCTAATAAACCAAAGCATATTAGGAACTTCTTATGGGAAAAAGTACCTACAAAGAATTAAATGAAATCTTGTAAAAACAGCGATAGCCTAGTGGTTAGAATATCGGCCTCTTAGGAAGTCCGAGGTTCGTATTTCAGGCATGCATTCTGAGTTTTCAAATTTATGTGAAAAAGTTATTTATAACTTTCTTTAGGCGCGAAGGAAAAGGTCGCGAAAAAAACTGTACAACTTTAAAAAAACAGTGTTCAAGCTTTAATCAAATCCTTCAAAGATCAAAACTAAATCCAAGAGTTGGTAAACATATAGATACCTATCTTTATGCAAATAATAAGTCCCTACCTACTATGGCCAGCCGAGTGCCTATACACATACATGGTATAATTCCATCTAGTTATGCGGCGCACGCGCAGAGACGCGCGCTCAGTGGTGAATCATGCGCCCGCTCCGTCATGTCATGTTACGACCTCGAATATTAACGCTAGTGTTGTGCCACAATCGCGCTGATAATTATCGACAAATGCAATCGATACGTCAGTGTTTATTTGATTTAATTCTTTAAACGTTACAACTTCACGGTCAAGTCTTGTGGTTTTTGGCGTTGTTTAGTATGTAAAACTAGTATTTTATTATCATAATTGAATACATTTAAGACACTTGGTTAGCAGATTATTGGTGTCATACGTAAAACGTAGTTGAATGTATCAGCATACGGATTTCATTACTATTATAATTCAGAGCCACTCAGATTTAGACAAATGTAAAGAATATATTTTATTATAGATTATAGAACTTTAAAACCGTATCTTTAAATTCAATTTATTAAAATTGCATTGTTGTATCGTGTGATGCATTAATTACTATGGATGTTGATCAGAGATCATTTTGAGACGAAATTGTTTTCTTCTACTAAGAAAGATTCGACCACAAGCAGAACACTACACACTTTTTGTATTTTACACTTTTAGGTATAGTGTATTAGGTATTGTTTCCAAAGTTATCGTATACCCGAGCCATAGTCACTAGACCATATTCAACAACGCTTACAATACAAACAACGGAATAACAAGAATGACAGGTGTCAAAAACGTAATTTTCAAAAAACACAACCTGTGAATACGTCCCTTATTTAATGATATAAATTTGAGTAGAGATATTACTGTGGATGAAAACTGATATAAATGAACACCTAAAATTGATTTAAACCAACGTGTTCGGATAAACTGGGATCATCCGATTAGCCAGGATTTATTTCGAACTTATTTCTGTAGTATTTGATGCTACATTTAATATTTGTTAAAACAACTGCTGTAGTTTATTGTTGAAAATTCCATCAGTTTTGTAGAAAATGGTTTACGTTTTTTATTTTACGGGTTGTTTTTCGAGCGTGTGTATGTTTGTATGTATGTAGGACTAATTTTTTATCACGCTCTACAGTTATATTCGTGTACATTGTGGAAGAGAAATACGCTATATTTTTAAATAGTCGGTTTTGTTTTGTCGTCTACTAGTCGTAAAATGAAGTTCTTTTTTATGTTAAATAAATTCGAAATTCCGTTTATTTTTATCGACATCGTAATTTGTACACAGCAATCAGCTACATGACTAGCGTCATGCTAATCTGCGGCTCGGATGTCATCTTACGTAACAGGCGACCGCAGCCAGTGTATACGCGGCTTAACTCCGCACTAGTTAGTGAGTGTCCCACATCAAGTTTTACGTGAGGAATACAATGTACACATTCGATTTTCTTCGTCATCATCATCAGAACTTATTACTGTCCCACTGCTGGGCACAAATCTCCTACAGTATGAGTGCGCTGGCCAGGTGGGAGTTGGTAGACTTCACACCCCTTTGAGATTTTTTTAAACATCTCTCTTAGATATGCAGGTTTCCTCATGATATGTTCCTTCAACGTTAAAGCAAGTGATTAAACAAATCAATACGTACATAACTTGAAAATCAGAGGTACTTGGGATTCGAACATCGGACAGATGCGCCGGTATCCCTGAAAACTAAGCTGGAATGCCTCAAAAAGTATGTCTCCATATATCCAGTAAGCTTGCTTTTTGACACTATCTATCACAATAAACAGTAATAGCAAATAGAACTAGATATTTGCACAACTATACAATAATCTATAACCAGTATTCGGTTCGTCTAATTTCGATCAATTTCAATTACCAACTATTCGACATAATCCTTTAATTATCCTACCGTTTGATTTCCCTGCTAATTCACTTCAGTGGAGGAAATTGCATGCCTTATGAAGTACATTGGTATTAATTAGCATGGTTTAGATTTGGTTAGATTATGTTTAATAACTTCATCATAACGTTAAGCTTTTAGGAACGTATTACTGGATACGAGTATTCTCTCATCATGAGACTACCTTCTCCACTATCATGTATCAATTATTTGTTTCTTCAGCTAGATATTAATGCAGTAATAGTCAAGTGGCTGAAACTCGGCCTCTCAATCGAGGATACCGATGTTCAAATCCCAGGCACGCACCTCTGTTTTTAAAGCTCTTACAAATTAATTATCACTTGCTTTAAAAGCGAAGGAAAACATCGTTAGAAAGCCTGCATACTTGAAAGATATTTAAAAAAGTTCTTAAAGTGAAGAGTGAGGTCTACCAATGCGCACTCAGTCAGTACAAAGGACTACGGCATAGTCCTTCTCATTCTGAGAAGAAACGCGTCCACCAGTTGGACAATTATGGATTGATGAAGACGCCTTGTGGGAAGTGGAGCCTTAATAGTACCTATGAGATGATTTCAGACCTACTTCGGCCTCAGGTCTTAGTCATAATGCTTCATAAAAATAAGTCACCTACGGAAACCTTTCGAACTAGAACACAGCAACGCTTGACACTTTTCAAATCTAAATACCTCTCATCCTGAGCCCATAACCTATCAATAAACTTTTGTTAGTCGACTTTACAAGATAAATCTTTAAATTTTGAGATAAACTTTCAGACACGTTTCCTTACGATGTTCTTCTTTGCTCTTTAAGTAACACTTATTCCATCAATTTCTTAAAGTATGTTAGTTAACTCACATAAATAAATATTTTTTTAAACGCTCGTCAAGGCTCACCATTAGAGGAACAAAAATAATAATTCTAAAAAAAATTACTGATACAAAAACGTTCATTGAATGCAACATGGTTAATTGAATTTCTTCGCGTAAACTGGCAGTCTAATGTTTAAACATTCATATAATTATGATATATTTATCTAAACGTACACCTGGCCTCTTAAAAATTCTTTTAAAGCCGTATTAGTATACAAATTCTCACATATTCTATAGGAGTTTGTTACACCAAATAAGGTTCAAGTCTTATCTCAAATTGGTCACAGATGCGTTGCTATCGTAGTTAAGTTATAGGCTCCATCTAGGTGCACCTGCCTTACCATAATTATTAGCTGGAACATAGTAGGGACCAAAAATATATGAAGATGGTGGCACTGTTGTCACACAAAGAGTTCTAACCCTATCAAAATCAGATAACAACTTGGTAGTTCAACTGAACTAGATAAGCAATTTCTACTAAGAAAGAAAAGAAGAAAGAAAGAAAATAAAAAGAAAGAAAGAAAGCTTTGATATAAGGAAAAAGCAAAACATGCACTAAAATATACGATTAGCTGTGTTATAGTAAGTTAGTCGGTAATGATAACTAAGAGTGACTTCATAAGTACCCCAAGAAGCACGGTAACTACCACACAAATTAGCTACATGGTCACACGACCTTAACGTTTAAAATGACATCAGCGAACTTCAATCTCATACAAACAATTTTGGAAATACTTATCTCAATCTTACGATACTATTTCCCTACTTAATACTATTTCACAATTACTAAATACGTCAAGAAATACAATACTATACCTACTAATACATGAAACTGAAAAGATAACAGAGACATGCAATTCCATAACGAATTGTTTTGACATACAAATTAATAGATACGTAGAGATATAACATCTCTGAGATACATTAATAACAATGACAAGATTCTGCTAACGATTTTGTTATAACACCACTTCATTACTTTTGGCGTAGCTGTGACATATGCAATATGTAGAACACTACATTGATAAATGCGTAGAATGTTCGGTGTCTAATACCGCATAAAAAGCTTAGCGGATTTGAACTAAATCTAAATTATACATGTTAGCAGTCCATGTCGCGGATTAATCTATACTTCTATACTAATATTATAAAGAGGAAAGATTTGATTTTTTGTTTGTTTGTTTGTTTGAATTTAACAGGCTCCGGAACCACTGGACGGATTTGAAAAATACTTTCACCATTAGATTCCTACATTATCTTTGATGAACATAGGCTATCCTGTATAGCCTATGTTCATCCTTTTAAGCGACATTTGATCCTATTAAGCGACACTATCTAATGGCGTAATAATACAGGGTGTGTAATTTTTTTCAAAACGAACT
>DWIJ01000004.1:0-20394 GCA_018248315.1 Chioides albofasciatus
AGAAAAGTCAATGGTGAGTGCCAGGGGTTTGGACCTCGGACCCCTCGAATGAGAGGCCGCGTTCCTTAACCACTAGGCTATCACTGCTTAGTAAGCGTTGTAAAATGTAACAAGTCATATACAGAAATATCTTGATTATTTATTGCGAAGCGAATTAAAACAGAAGTCACGTCTTCGAAGTATCGGCACTAAATTACAATTTACGTTTTACGACCATCCGATTTGCATAAAGTATTTTATTCTGTAAAATAAATACCCACATTTTAAATTAATACGTAGGAGATTTCGACATAAAAATATTTTTAATGGAAAAGATGAGTACAGAGATTCATAATAAGTTAAAATTGATGTTGTAAAAATCATCGCGGTTTGACTATGGTATGACTATTACTAACGCTGTTTTCAATAAACTATATATATTAATTACCTACCAAAGATCGACATCATCCTTTATTCATCAAAATAGGATAAATTGATTATCACTGACGTTAGTATTATTACCTTACGATTCTAGCAGCTGATTACTTTTAGCATCGCGTTTAGCGACCTGCTGTACCCTTAGTATGAGTTTTTAAAGTGTCACCGATTCGTTGCTCGTTTACGAGGTTTCGCATATTTCTCTTAGGTTGTTCTTCTGTTCTAGGTTCTTATGTTGTATATTTTGTTTTTTATTTTAACACTTATAACTAAAATAGAAACGTAACAAATAAAATTGGATATATCAAAACAAGAGCGTTTAGGTATCGTTTGCAATTGAAACTATCATAGGCAAGGGTAGCAAGCATTTCTTTTCATAACAATATAAAAAAAACGGTTTTCCATACCGATATCAGAGCCAAATATCGGTCAAGTAACCGTTTCCGAATACTGAAAACGACCATGTCCACTCTAAAGACCCGTATATCGGAGGTCTGAGGTCGGATCGGTGTGTGTCGTCGGCACATGTAAATTGGTTCGTTGTGTAGGTGGCGCTTGTGGGTGTGATAATTCCCTCGGCACACAAAGAGTGCCGTGAGAGTGATCTCGCTCCCGAAACGTGTGGTTTGCTTACGAATTACGGGGCGTGGGAGAGGTGAAAGGTCGGACATGGAAGGACATGTCTGTTCTGACATTTCTGACAATTCAGAGACACTACGCAATTGTTGGTGAACTGATTGTTTCCGTTTGTTTATTTAGAGGTCTCTGATATTTTGATTTGACCTATGTTGATGCTTCCGATCTTATGATTTTGTCTAACGCACTTAGTTGACTAGTTTGTCTTTTTATTACTGTTATTAATAGGGTACCTAGCTTTTACTAGGTATGTAGAACTAAATGAATTGTATTTCGATAGTGCTCATTGTTAGTGATAATATAAAAAATATGTAAAAATTAAATAGATAAGAATACACCATCAACTTGACCGATACGTATGTTAGCTATTCTTACAAATGTTCACAAAACCTATAACTATAGACGTGTTGTTTCTAAGCGCGGAGTGGTGATTAATATTGTGTTCCTTATTTCCAGGCATACGAGCTTTCGACCTTGACGGGTACACAAGTGATGCTACTAGTCGCGTCCGAGACCGGACACGTGTACACGTTCGCGACGCGGAAACTGCAGCCGATGATCACGTCGGACTCGGGCAAGCGGCTCATACAGACCTGCCTCAACTCACCCGACCCGCCCACCACCAGCGAGCAGCGAATGGCGGCCACCGGCTTCGAGGAAACCGAGCTCACGTATAACGTAGTTGACGAGGATATGAAGGTGAGGCAATTGGCGTACGCGGGCTCCGCGCAGTATCCCATAGATCACCACCCACTGGCCTCGTCGCCGATACAGCAGTACCACCACCAGCACCCGCCCTGCCCCTCACCCCTCCCCATAGGCTCCTTAGGCCAGCCCTACTCCCATGCCCATCTATCTCACCCCCACATGTCGCACCATCCACAACGGTAGTTCAGATGGCACTAGAGTAATCCCGTTTTGCTATTTAATTGGCGTCGATATCGATAGCTCCAGATACCGTCCGGAGGCATCGATTAGACTATCGGGATAGTCACGTTCTAGGTAAGCTTGTAAATTAAATCGATAAGAAGAGTAATATACATTTATAAAGGCAATAAAGTATTTTGTTGTTATTTTTGTAAATAAGTAGCTCTCGGGTATTTTTTGTCGTAATTGACGGCTTAATTTTTGAGGATTTGAGCGGCTATCGAAAACGGGTTCCTACGCACTTTGCGCAACGATTTTTCGAGGAATTACTGTTAATGATACCCGAAAGTTGCACATAAGCGATTGCATATCGAAATTGACAGATACATTCTGATAAAAACAGACACCAGAGTGAATGTACAAAATGACTGACAATTTCACGGTTCTATTGAGAGACGTCGATCACCGCATGAATATGGTCAGCTTAAACAGCGTATTAAAAAACGACACAGTAAATCATATGGCCGTTAAACATTTCTATTCTAATCTATTAGGTTGAAATCAATTTGGCCAGAGTCGTTTAATAAATCATTCATCTGAGAATCCTATCAATGATATTGATGATGGACGTGGAAGCGCTGTCGAATGCCATCGAGCGGTGATCGGTAGCAAATAATAATGTTTGAAATGAGTTTGTAATTATGGTTAAAAACCGGTTGCACGGTTATGAGTGACGCCTCAGAAGCGGGTGCGGCTGAACGCGTTTCTATTGAATCGTTAAGATGAATGAATCGGTCTATCATTCGATACATAGTCATTGTTATTGATACGCTTGACCCTATCCTAATAACTGAGATGATTTTGATAAATATAAGATTTTTTCTTTAATAGAGTAACAGAAAGTTTAAAAAATAAAATAGGGTCTCTAAAAAAGCTACAGGAGGTAATGAAAAGATTCCTAAGGATTGTATACAGATGGAGGTTTATTTAGTCTATCATTACGCTATGTAGATACAATATTTATTAGTGACACCGTAGCGGATCGATTCGAACCGTTAATTATATCCTATCGGCGACTAAAATAGATGATACTGGCACCAGTTTATCCTGGCTTTAAAAATGCAAAAGAACAAAAAATATCTTTAACAAAGTAGCAGGTGTTGTTGAGGCTAGAGACAGTTTCCAATTATCAAGGGCTCTCAGGGACCGAGCCACGTGATCCGGATTATCAAGAAATTAATTGAAAATTACTTTCGAAGCTTTCGAGAGTGATACTTATGAATTCGACGGTAGCTGTGATCGGTAGGGCCGAGTAACACGGGTGCTTTCCGCTTCTGTAAGTTTATTTTTTTATGACATGGAAATACAAAATCCGTTAATGTATCTGAAGAAAAACGTATATTATCTATATAAGTAAATCTGGGAAAGTAGAGTATGCTTAATAATCTTAGCGGTCTTAAAGCGGACTTGAACATATGAAATTAAGCCTACATAGAACAGGAGACTATAATAGATTACGCAAAGGATGTGTCGTCTCCCGTGAGGACTAAGTTAGAATTTCTCAATAAGTTCTGTTGACCAGTTCCTTAAAACCAAACCACTATGGTACGAATGGTTATTTAAATAAACAGGTATTCGTTTTGTGGTCTTCATTTAAATCTTTTTTATTAACTTTAGTACTATTGAGCTGTTGAGTTTTAGATTTAAATATACATAAATTACAAAATGCGGCGTATTCAACATTCATCAATGGGACTCGCCAATTCGATTCGATCCATCCATTACCAACGAACACACCTCACGCCGCTAATCGGACACTATTTATTCATCGATTTGTACTCAGTGGCCGATCTCGCTGCCGTCCCATCGATTGCGCCCGACGATTAATCCTCGCTTCTCATTTGCATATCGTTTTAATTTCGAAGCCATCCGGCGCCCACTGAGCCTTCGCCCCCGACCTCGAATAACGCTTGTCAGCTTTGATATGTTGAAATCGATTACGTCGATTCTCTCGTTTCGCGCTCGGCTCGATAAAAATCTCTCGGGCTCAGGTGGGTCGGCCGTGTTTGACGTACGGGAATAACATGTCCGCGCCAAAGTGTACGCTCATTGTTCACACACTGTCGATAAGTCTATTCGATTGAAATATTCAAGTAATTATGATCACAGCAGATAAGTGCCTCCATGAAGGTTTTCCCCTAAATCGTTTTCTCTCTACAATTGTATGATTTCATTTTAGTGACTGGCATTGGTTTACGTATCCCACGCAAGTTTAGATCGTTTGGATTCAACAGCATTTTCTCCTCTTTTCTGGGGCACGGTGAATTCTTTTCTCGTGCCCAAGTCATACACATAAATATGATTGTTTAAGTATTCAAAGAGTGTACCGGGTGAAGTCTGGCGCGAATGTATACGGAATTAGCCGTGTTCCGCGCCTGCTGCTCGTAACGTTCGTAGGATGCAGATGCTCTTGTGCATGAATTAGCGGTATAAATGTGGAATTCGGTCAGTGCCCTCGCCACGAGCAGATCTCCTAATCTCGAATTCGCCGTCTTGTTGTTTCGTAACACCGCAAAACACGCGATTTCGCTTTCAGTGCGCGGGATTTCTTCCTCGGATTCCGCCGTCGATACCTTTATTCTATTTCAAGGCACGGCGTGGCTTTGGAAAAAAAAGTGCCGCCACTATAAGAGTTATCGACACGGGTCGTAAATTCTCGGTGTTTTTTAGATGTTGACAATCTCGGGCCCGCCTCTCCGATGGGCCGGTGACTCACGCGCGATCATAACGTATTCCGTGCGCTCTTACGAGACTCGTGCGTCTATTCTAGACGTCGCTCGGTAATCGCTCGTTAGTCGTCTCGCACCTCGGTTTATTAACTTATCAATACTATTGTTTTGATAAACGCCCGAGACGCAATTTCTGTTGACTCATCGTATTGTGCGGCTAATGTGGCTACATAATTGTCCGCCTGTAAGCCGATTGGTCTTGTGCAAGCCTGACGTGTTTCAACAATGAGCCTAATTTGACTAATAGGTGCGTTGTAATCGTCACCGCGTGTGGTTTAAAGATTAACAACAACATCATCGGCACCACTCTCTTCGCCGCTCCTTACATCAGTTAATGAACGTTGTTCTAAAGCTATTGTTCTACTTTTTGTTTCTTTTATCGTTTTCTTATCTTGATTGTAGATTGTATGGGCATTAATATCAGCTTTCAAACTTGTCGTAATTTATGCGTTATTGCCGCAATTATGTTTCTAACGTGAAATAAAAAATGATATATCAGTATTAGCTGTAAGTTCGCCGTGTTTCAAACTCTACTATATATTTGATTTCAAAGTATTTGTTAAACTATCCCATTTACCTGAGTAGTGTTCTTTTCTTAGCATCATATTAATTACGAGATAAAACAGTTTGAATAATTTTCTAAATTCTGTACAATATTTTGAGATTAATTACACGGTTGAGTCGCTGCCCTAAAATCCAATGTATCGTGGCGTAGAGCGTCGCGCTCAGCGAAATCATTAATTTATTATTCCGCGCTTGAACGCACCGTCGGCTTGGATTTTTTTTAATTATTTAATGTTTGCGAAATTCACATTAAATGATCGACCCGGCCCTGTAATTAGCGTCGCACCGGCCGACCACCCCGGCGAAAGATGTATGGACCCACCGTAAATCCTCCATAAGGGTAATAATCGAAAAACCGCCTTTACTGTGTCACCGATTGCGGTACCAATGAAGAGATTCGAAGGAACGGCCGAGCGTGGTGAAAATTTCCATGAGTAAAACCGTGCAACTGATTCGCGCCGTGTCATTTGTGTAATGGACCCATATTGATTGTGTCGAGTTCCGATAATCGCAGAAATGTCTTCATCATCCCACCGCAAGTACTAATAATTGAAGAATCGTATTACTGAATATTATAGGTCGTACGTGTACCGTTGTATATCAGTAACGTTACGAGGACTGCACGCAATTTTATCCCTCGAAGTGCCATTTATTTTCGTCATAACACTTTATACGTGATATGAGTATAATTAATTCCTTTTATGGGTACTGATTTGTTTCTATACGAATGAAAATGTAAACTTATTAATTGCCCTATTTGCGTTTGTTAATTTCAAATGAATGATCATCATAAAAGGCTTAATAGCAAGACCGTGGACGTGGGAGAATTCTTACCGCGAAATGTTACATTGCGTACACGGGACTGCGAAACCGTCGTGCTGGTAGTCTTAAATCTAGTACTACATTCTTAACTAAGTTTCTACCGACTGCGTTAATAGCCGACTACATCGTGAATGTTAAGAAGCTGGTCGTACAAACATTTTCTCGTGCAAAAGTAGGTCATGATTGATTTAGAGGAAGCTGGAAGCGTCATAATGGATTGATGGGAGAGTTCCGTCCGTGGTGCGCCAGGGCGCGGTCGCTCAGCGGGTATTATTTTAGGAGTTGCGTCCACTCCTTGTACTATTACGGCAGACCTGAGCCCGCGCCGTACTGTTGCATAATTCAGACACGAGCTCCGCCGTTTGCATTCCGATACTTGATACGTGCTTTCACATGTATTTATGGACGAGATTTTGTGTCTCCGTAATGTTTGCCGAATAAATAAATTGTGTAGGCATAAATACAATGGGCGAGTCGGCGTCTTCGCTCGTTACGTCGGCGAATGTAAAGTCCGAGTTCGCTTCTTGGGTCGCCCGCTTGTCAACCGTTGAGATATTTCGCGGGGAGTTGATGGGACCGCTTATATCGTTGTTTAGGGCCTTCGTTACACCCGCGGTTTATGTCGCCGCTTACAAATTGGCGTACGGACTTGCCCGGTCTCGTGTTCGCAAATTTCCTACAACGATATGCCTACATTGTATTTATGTGTACCGGTGGACACGTCAGAATCCATTATCAATGTTGTTACCGAGGGCGACAAACTGATCGCGAGTGGTGACGAATATATAGTCCGATGCTGCGAGCCAGGCTACAGGAAAACCAGTCGTACTACAAGTGTCAGTACTTGACGCTCGCGTACAAAAATATTATCGTATACATCTTAACATAATCTAAATGTTAATCTGAAAACAACATGTTATAATTTTTCGAGCGAGAAAAAAATGATGTATGAACTTAGAATTAAAAACAAAAAGTTAACGTTTCTATTATTAAAACACTGCACCCACCTACGCATCACTATACGGAATGCTAACTAGTTATCGCAGAGAATGGAAAGCAAAACACAACTATGAGATATTGTCTGAGCGAAACACGTGTACGTCATGCGTAAGCGTGCTGGAAAGAAAGCGCCCGTCTCACGGTGACATCCTAGAATCGAGTGCCAACTAATCCGAAATCCTAACATCATTATCTCCAACTTGTATCAAGCACGATTCCGCTCACATCTCGGTTACCGCAATTCTAATGATTTACTGCGGAGGTCCTCCTTTGTATGCGGTGGACATGACGAGTTTTGTATGCAAGGTGCGACTCCGCTATCCCGTGCCCATCGTATCCAGAAACTTCCGCGACGGACCGTCCTGATTGCTCTAATTGAAATTTATTCGCCGCTGCACTCGAACGCGCCCCGTTTCCCCAATGCGCGACGCTTAATTCCATTAGATTAATGAATAAGCGCGCATCGATTGTTTCAGCCTGATTAGTTATGTATGCGTGTTTGCGTTTATGCGATCTCGTTTACTGGATTGACGCGGGACGCGCCTCATCCATTATAGATTTAGCCAGGACCGTATCCTCCCGCTCGATGCGCCCGACGTCTCGGTCATTTCGATAATTGGACCTGCGATTATGCTTCCAGTTGCGCAATCCGCAAACATCTGCGATAGATCCCCCGATTGGCATTCGACGATTGCGTCATTCGCTCTCGGATATAATCCGAGTCCAATTAAGAGCTTTGCTTGTAATTTCATCCCAGAGTGAGGCGCAACGTAAACGATTGCCGGTAAAAGATCATTATTTCTGTTAACTGCCACCATATTGCAGTTAATTGTGTATAGAATCCAATAATTCTCGAGTTGAATCGAACTCGATTCCACGACGTGCATTCGAGTAGCGGTCGGTCGCGAGTGGAAGTCTCGAGTCGATTGATTCGCTGAATCCAAGTCGGCCCACTTCCTAAAACTAGACTGGGAGACGCAGATGGTTAAAATTAGGCCCGCCGGGAATAGCGTAAACTGGGTGCGTGCCTCGTCACCGCGCGCCGACCTGCCGCATATTGTGTTACACCATATCAAATCAAAATGTAGGCACCGTGTAGATTTATGCATTAATGCAATTTTATACCTCCTAACATTATTCTTTAATAACGTTACACCTGCAGCAAATTATTACGTTATTTCCATAATTGCATCTGCAACATAAATATAAACGATCATTATGAATGTTCATTTCGACATTATTTTTGCAAAATTTTCCGCTTCATTTGACTTTAATTATTACAGGGGTGTTTTAAATAGAAAACTATTAAAGTGAACCCATTACGTTAAAGCCGAATCTTTGGTAAAGCATTTTGTGAATCATTTAGAGTTTAAAATTTATTCTCTGGAGGAAAATGGATGTAGGTAGAGTTTACTCATTTCCGCGAATTCAGGCCAATGTTATATCTGGAATGGAAATACTATTTAAATTCAAAAGACAACGAATCAAATTTTTCATGTTAGACAGACGTTTCTCAAAAGCGAGATGACGGTGAATTTTTAAGATTATTGTTCACAAACGCAAACAATGTTTTCTTCTGTCATCGAAAGAATACACAAGTTATCGGTCATCCTTTTGTATCGCCATCTCGACGCGGCGTTTCGGCGTCTCCGGTGAGCGATCTCATCTCGTGCGAACATTACAATGCGGGTTCGGCTGGCGTCGTGCGCCGGCCGGATTGCGGTCGGCCGGGATTGGACGTAGTTTGTGGAGTTAGGAGAGTCGCTATAAATTCAAACTAGGATCTCAGCTGAGGCTCGACCGTTAGCGCGTGGGAAATGATTGGGCCCGTTGTAGCCGGTGAGGCTTTGTTAGGACGATTGTCCACTGGAGTGGTGTAGATGCGGCGATAGGCCCGCGTGTAGTGCCTGCGCTACGGCCGGTGACAGCTACGTGGGAAAGGCCGGCATCGCGTGCACACTTATTTGGATGATATTGTCATACAGTTGTTCGGATTTATGGCCCAATATCGTGTGCGTGCGCGGCGTAATTTGATCTCGTTGTCGTCCGTACGCTTCTGTTCGGTGTCATTTTTCGTCGCTGAGCCCTGACCTTTTAATGTGAATTTGTTTTCTTTACGCTATTGTTTGAAGCAACCGGCTAATCTGTTATTCTGATTTTAGAGTAGAATTATAATAAGATTGATTATATTTTGTTCGCAGCGTGTTATGTTCCGGCAAGGTCGGAAAAATATAAACAATCTGAGCTAGTATTCTCCGCGATCCTACCTCACGCATTTTCGTAATAACTACAAACAAGAAGTAAAAATAGACCGCGATAGTAGGACAGTAAACTGTGCATCTGAAAAAGGCATGGGAAGAGAATTCAAGTACGTTTATGGCGGTGAACACCGCACTTCACTCTATAGTAAGTTTTTCCTTACGTCCGTACGGTCTTTTTACTTATTCCGTGTGCGTTCGTGTGTTGTCGAAGTATAATATGAGGGCTATTGAGTTTTGAAAACAAATGTATGTGAGCGATCCATCATACTTTTTCCATTGAGCGTCGCTATCGGCGAGCTTAGAGCTTACACAAACACAGCTTTCAAATGCTAATCCAACAGACGTGCCTCGAATTGGTTCCGCCGGTCCGCTTGAACTACGTGGGAAATGTCCGAAACTCAGTTGGAAATCCTAATGTACATTAATAAGCGCATGTTTTGTCTGTCAGATGTAAAGGCTGTGACGCTTCGTCTACATGTAAAAACATCTGATCCGCAGATGTGAGTGGAGATAACAATGTGACTATAGAAAATGTGGAATCAATAGACGAACACGATGTCTAAACATCTAACGTTATCACTAATCAATCCTGCAAATGTATCTTCAAATACTAGAATATTTCAATTACAAACAATATAACACTGTCTTTATACAAATGTATTTTCAATTTTGCACATTGCTTGCTTGCTTGTCAATATTTGATCTTTGAATCATAGGCGGAAGTATAAACATAATTTCAAAAGTAATAATCGTATCGTTCGACTTAATATATAGCCATAAAATTTTGTATCATGCTTTATATTCATTTTAGTGCCAACCTAATTATGCACGTTCGTTATACCGTCATTAATACCTTTCAATATTAAATCTCCATCTTCTGTTCGTTTTATGTTAAACATGTTATCATCGGTGTCGTAATGTAGATCATCTATCTCGAATACATTCATAAAAGCTTTAGCTACAATCTTGAATAGACTATCAGCCTAATCGAAATGGGTCATTGCATAACCAGTCGTGGTTTGTTTGTGTTTTTGAACAATTGACCTTATATGGCCACCTACAAGCGGTGATATAATCGGTCTGTATTGGCTCATAGTGGTGTCGTGTGGGCGGCGTCCTTCCTAAACGCCGGCGCCGCTCGACTTTGCATAGAGAATTGAAAGATGTGTTTTGTGATCGGTTTTTTAGTTTAAATCGTTTTTGTATGTATAATTTTTTGTTGCTTAAGCTTATTATACGTTGTCGGAATGAATAAGACAATTTCGTGAATTGAGATTTAAGACTTGCATACAGGTTAGTTGTTATAAAGCGAAAGATTTTATTGTTCAAAAGCACACGTTTATAATATGGTTAACATTATAACATTATGTTATATAATTGTAGCGTCATTACAATAAAGCATTTGTGTTTTAGGCAAATATCTACATCATCATACAACAGTGGATCGATAGATATAGGAGTAAAGGGGCCTGTTCACGGGTACGAGGAGTGGCTAAGTGAAACGTAATACAATTCGATAATACTATGCCATAAAATATAACAAGTTTCAGAGGCAGTGTTGACAAGCAAAATTTAATATTAAGATAAATAATACCGATGTCTCTGAAGTTTAACAAGAAAATACAATTGATAAAGAAAGCGATACATTTTTAGTGACCACTACTATATAGCGGTTAACAATCATTAGCATACAGATAATGAACATTTAACAATTCAATTAGAATCTCAAAATATTTTCCGTTCAGAAGTAATCAAAGTGCTTCCTTATCTTGTTCATCGTAGGTACGCATCTACTACTCGGCTTGTGTTACATATACGCACGTGCGTTCCTACTGCACTCGGATGATTTATGTATGACCGGTATACGTGTACCAACTAGATGTACCTACCTACTCCAGAATTATTGTGTTCAACGCAAACCAGCTACGTGCTGTGAATGCGAATTCGTGTAATGATACATTGAGTTTCATCGCTTAAACGTCAGCGTCAACCACTATCTCGTTAGTATCGAAATTACTGTCATTAACGGGTGGCACAGTTTCTATATCAATTGCTTGATCATTCCTTATGATAATTTTAATGGAAAATTAAACTGCGTTCTAATTTATTTTTTAATTATCATTTTTTTTATTAAATTTAGCTGTTTTGTGCAGGGAAAGTTGGATATAACAGGAAATTAGCGTTGTTTCAAATATTGATAGTTAATGAATAATTAGGATTTTTACAGTAGAATCAACTTAAAAATCTAATTCAAATCGTCAAATTATAAACCCAATTAATTGAGAACCGTAAAATACATGTTTAACCGAAGTTTAAACTACCATTATTACCTTAATCGAAAGGTAATATATGCAAATGCATTAATTGAGGACTTGATAGTAAATACTACGTAGGAAGCGCGCGGATTCCGAACATATCTGACGGGAGATCGGCAACTCTCGTAAACCGGCGGTGTACGTTACAGATGCTGGGTCCAGGGATTTTTAAATCTCAGGACAATCCATGTAGAATCTGGAATCTAGAATCAGATTAGAAAAATATGATGGAATTAGGAGATTCATTTTGTTGCATATTAGTAGAATTACGCTGCTTTGGAGATATGAAGAATAGAGTTCTTTAAATACTTTCAGTGAGTGACAAGAATGGATTAATTTGTCCCATTATAAGAATTGAAAGCTTTGATGAATTGAAATATTTTTTTAGGCAAGTGTGTAATATTATCAAATGCTATAGCTTTAACATTTATCTCTTGTTATATTAATTACAATCCTGCAAAATTGACGAAGTTGGCAACACTAACCGTACGTTACGACGGTATGTGGTGCAAGTGACGAGACCAGAGCCCTTCTTAATTGGCAACCCTGTTATTTATGTTAATAAACCTGCCCTATCTCACAATTTATATCTTCATACGATTTGCCTTTCCATCACAGTTCTCGGGCGTTTATCAATATTGGTTTTAAATTAGTAGATTAGTGATAAATTTATATACTTAATCCTTTTGAGTTTGTCTTCTTACATGGGAAGTAGAAAAAATAACTGATGAAGATTCTTAAACAGATTTTGTATTTAAATGTACAAATCATAATATTTATATAAAAGTAACTTTTCTACACAAATCTGCTTTTTTGGATACTGACTTAAACTTTATATCAGTTTCGGATTTAATTCCAGTTTTCTTATATCTCGTTCTAGATGTACGATGTCATACAAAAGTTTCGTCTACATTATCCATGCAAAATGTAATCCCTTACGTTAAAGTTTGAAATTGGCATTATACCTAACAATGTATGTATTTGATGAAACAGGTGTAAGTAATTATTTCGAAATAGACGATTTTAATTTTACCGTTGATATACTGCGAAAAGCAATTTTATTGAGGTTATCCTCAATAAATGAGGGAAACTTTAACAATATACTATATTAGTTGTCATGTGTGTGAAATATATAAATACCTCATGTATTCTTGAAATTGATTAGTAATTAAATTAATGCCTCCCCAGATTACGTAGTAAATTATGCATGCCACGTCATGCGTGATAACCACGCATTCAATGTATCTTTTCAAATACCCTTTATGGCAAGTTACTCATATTTCTCTAAATTTTGTGTACTTGCTTTGTACTTTTATTTTCTGGCCAAAAAAATTATATCTTGTTGCATCACGTTAAGATTTCAGGAATAGCAAAATATCTGACACCGCTTTAAGATCTTAAAATTGGGGCAGCCATAAATGATGGTTCATTTGCTAGTTAAAAATAAATTAATTCTTGTTTAAATTTATACAAATGCATTTAGTAAAAATTGGCCGCATTGTCTTATCACATGTATCCTACATTCACAAAGTCGTAGATAAATCGATGAATCCTGTTAACATCGCCGCCGGTCGGAGATATTTAACACAAAGGGTACGGGGTTCTGCAGGGGAACACATTGGGTCCGCTTTTATTGCTCATACGTATTAAACGCTCGTTTGTTGGAATAATATTATAGTTTTAGTTATTGTAAAGACTTCTGACTATATTATTTATTTTTAAGATGAAGTATTTCATAATGATAAACATAGGTTCTTCGAATATTGCAGTTTAACATGATTACGATAATAAAGTAAACGAAATTTTTAATATGCTTTTATTGTACCGTACTGATTTCAGGGCGATTCGCCACGGAACCAACGTTTATAGCAATTTCTTAAAGTCTGCCTCGAGACGTGACTTGAATATCGAAATTTTGGAACGGGCGCTTAAATGGAATAATGACCATATTTTTCTCAATGGACCCACATGTGTACCAATGTAGCAATGTCCACTTGTGAGAGAATTCCAATCCTCTGTTGCGTCACTGAATCGAAAGTGGTCATAAACTAAAGAGCCTTGGCAGTGTTGTATCGTGTTTTCTTGATCTGTGACATTGCGAATAGACTCCGCTCCATCCCACTTATGCTAACGCATGTTTGTTTGTGTTAGACAAAGATGCAAGGCACCCAATCTCAAGCTCTCACTTCCGTCCGCCTACGGCAGCGCGGGCGCCGCCCACGCGATTAACATATAAAAATTGCAAGCCGGTGGTCTTCATGTCGATATTGTTGTCTGATGTGGCTTAAAGAGTATTTATTTTTAATAAACTGAGTTACGAATTGAAACTTGATACCCCAGTAACACGTGTCCATTGAACAGGCCACTAACAATGGCGTAGAACGTAGTGGACATGACAAATGAATCGAACTTAGGGGATTTATCAAGATCTGACTTAACTGGTGACGTAATGTGACTCGATTACCTTTCCATGATATTGTTTCGGTTTGAAAATTCTAATTTATGATCTGCGAAGAGGTAATTTATTATTGTTGTTGTAACCGTAGTTACAAAGTAGTTTAATTGGTGCCAGTTTATCAACAAAAACTAAAATGAAAAGTAAATCGTTCAATTACAATCGTTGATATATGTATATTTTTCAAAATAACTTTATAGCATCAACATTTATGAAGCTACATCACAACAACAGTTAACATTGTCGCAAGAATGACATCAACACGTAGGTGGCGATATAAAACGCTCGCAAACTCCACAGAATCTTTCGAAATGGCGATTTTCCTTAAATTATGACTTAATTCTGAACACCTCTCCGGTGTTCTGTTATTGTGGTTTTCGCTTAACGGTACCAATTGGCACTTTAAAATCACGAACCCGCAGAAAAACCGTGGCGTTAATGATAACCTATGTTGAAGCTGATCTGATAAATTATTGTTGCTTTTGGAAAGTGATATTTTAAGGCCTTATTTAGTTTCTTATTTTTATTCTTATATCATATACAATTCTTCGGTACCGCCAGTTTACGTCTGTATTCATAGTATGTTAGTTATAGTAATAGTTTATTTTACCAAGCTCAAATTCAGTTCAATCTAGTTAGTAATAAACATGTTATATTTTCTAAAAGGACAGACCGTATACGATCTGACTCAAATCCTCATAAATTTAAAGTCGGAGCAGAAGGTTATTATCATAAAATCGTCATAAATAGTTGACATCGGGAAGGAACAATACACAGTAGCCAACAGACCCTCAGGAAACAAACGAACAAACAAATATCGCATGAAGGAACGTGACTCGATTTACCAAATCAAACGAGAAGCGAGGCTCACTGCAGACGACCTGTTTCACTGCGGACCAGTAAACGATGGTCAACACTAATGGTATAAACTTATCGTTGAAGGTTTCGTTAATATTTGTAGATCTCTCATACCAAATTAGTTAAATCATTATTTTTGAGAGACCCTTCGCAGGCAAGGATACTATCATCTTTATGTATGTCTGGAACTGGTTTGGCTTTCTCAAATGATACACATGAGTCAAGTTTGTAAGGAAAATTGTATGTATTTAGTTGAATGATAGATGCGTATAAAAGCTATTACGTTTGTATTTGTCACTGACTTTGTTTGTAATTGTTCGGCCGCAGTAAAACAAGTCCTGTAGCACGGTAAAACAATTTACGTTCGCTATGTAAATTTTTGTTTATAATTTCGCGTTATTATTTTATTAACTTTAAGGATTTACTCTAATGCATTTTACTCGATTAATTCTCAGGCCATTAAACAAGTGCCATCGTCTGTCGTAGTTTTTAAGTACAACGTGGTTGATATTCCAAGACATCGATTAGATATTAGGTTCTGCTGCACCTTCGTCATCCTCATCCTTCCTTCCATTCCCAAAATCATCGTATACAATATTATCTTTATCGTTGTTAAGTTGTTTTGGTGCTAAAATATTGGGTGCTGCTGCAACGGTTTCCACATCTCTTATTAGGTGATCTCTATTTACATTAAAATTGTTCTGAGCTATATATTTAATGGTAAATATTAATATATTTTTATACTGTAGTTAATTGTTAGTCGGCGGGTTCTTTAAGGCTTTATAGCCAGTGTCATTATTGATACCTGTATCGAAAGTAACGTAACATTCCCAGTTTGCGCTTTAGTGTCCATATAACAGTGTTTGTGATCCATCCAACGTGTAACGACTATATTAGTTAAGGCATGATGTGTGTTTACTGAATTCACTTTTAAACTGTTGAAATTTTTACTAACGCTTTGTCGATCGATAGGACAGTATCGGTGCTAGCCATTGATAATATCAAAGGCTTGGAATAATTTAGTTTGTATATAAAGGTTTACGTCGCCATTTTAAGGTTGTTAGAAAATAATAATTAAAATGGCTGACGTAAAGGATATATTATACACAATCGATTTATAAAGCGTTAGTTGCTGGTTCAATCATACTGGTATCAACATTTTTTTTAGAAAATTTTGATTTGCACTATTTGCAAATATCTAGTATGACCGGACCTAGTGATTTTGATGTTGAGACATAATAATTAATTAATAATCTAGTTTTTAAGTAATGAATGATGTATCCTAACATTTCGGCGTGAACGATAAGACTGTAGAACAGTGTCTTCATAGTGCCTTATTAAATCAGAGTGAGCTGAAATTAGTACCTTAGTACTTAAAATTAATGAACTGTCCGAATACAGTATTATTTTACGGATTGTCCGAATATTTTGATGGTATCTCGGTATTTGGTGAAGTTAAGTGGAATTAAGATCTGGGCAATTTGAATCTTTATTTATGTTAATTGGTCAATTGAGATTCTCTTTACTGTACTTAAGTTAACCAATCGCTAGTCTGCTGTGTCGATATTCAAACTTAAGTACTTATATCAAACTTAAGTACAAAAACGGATATAAAGTACAGTTTACCGAGATTAAGCAAGTAGATTATACTTTCTTTAAGGGCGATATTTTTTACTTAAGTTTGGCATAAGTTTTTGAAACTTTGAATGTATCATTGCAAGTGGATTTGAATAAAACGTTACTTCAAAATAAATTGACTGCGAAAATAAGAAACGAAGTACTTACATTAATTAATGTCCGGTATTGGATATCAAGTTTACGATGTGCGATTTTTTTATTATTTTTTCACTTCAACGAAATTTATTGCACAAATTAAGATAATTATAAGGTTCTTGCACGTCGTGCGTTTGACATCTGTATCCGAGACATTCCAAACATAAATAATTTTCAGTTAATTGAAACATGTACTTAGAAGCACAGAAGTGACATAATATTTTTATTTATACGATACAAGCAATAATTCTTGAGATGTTATAAGCTTTGTTTGAACTAACGCGAAACGCGTATAAGTAACTGAACTAACGCGTTCTTAAGTATACTTAAGTTTTATACTTTTTGGAGTATTTTTTTCGAGCGTTTCGCGATTCGATTCAAGCATCGCGTTAGTTCGAACAGAGCATAATATTTGCAACATTGACAAAGGTGGTCATATTACCATTAACGCGGCGACCGTGCATCATTGGCTCACGTACCACCAATAAAACTCGAAAACATATATTTAAATACGAAATTAAGTTTTTCGACGGGCTTTCATTGCGTTGTGGCGATTACTCATGGTCCGCTGATAAATGTTCGACGTGCAATAATTCAATTCTCGTTTAAAAGGTTGTTCGTGTACACATGTAGTTACTTTGAGTAGCTCTCATCTCGTATCAAATTTATACCCGTCATAAAAAAATTTAGTGCCCAAAGTAGGTATTCTTATGTGTACACAGATGTACACCAAAACATGTACCGATATTCCTGAATACCGATATAATGTCAGGCTTATTGTTAAGAGCTGTACACACTATCTACTTAAGTTAGTAAGTACTTGAAAATTAAGTGATTGTATTACGCCGTTTCTGAAACGGATAGTGCGATAGCGGGGATTGTGCGTAATCCGCTTAACGCGATACAAATTTATTTGTTGTGACAATTATGTCGGCTCAGCTCAACATTAAGCTTGGATTACATCGGCGTTCATTTTATGGACGATATATTTGCAATCGAATCACCGTTCGCTATAAATCCCTTTATTGTTACAACTCGTTTCAATAGAGAATGTAATGCAATATGTTCTATTTTGTGTTTATGTGAGTGATAGTAATGTCGTCATTTTGAATTACGTTATTTATTGAAACGAGTAATAATTTCGTTTCTCATTAGCGCTTATCGTACAGTTGTTGTGGATCTTTAAATGCTATACGGTTGTGAGTGATCAACTTTTGTCAACTATTATCTTCGTCCATAATAAAACTAAGTTACAAAGATATTGTACATGTCTAGATGTGGTAACAAAAGAAAAACGAAAAGTTGTTCGATATTTAAATTTACATAATATGCAGTAGTGTAGTAATGCTGTAATTGCGGATGGAGTTATTTAGATTATTTTTGGAGATTTGCCGAAGTCCGATCTAGATGTGTATATTATCTTTGGTTCATAATAAAACTAAGTTTCAAGTCGCTTCGTCGGGACTCTGTTAAATTTATATTCCCGGGGCGACTAGTTGATACAATGTGATAGAAATAATACCTAAAGACGCTAGATCATTGTTACTGTAAAATACATTTTTTTTGTAAATATGTACAATATAATAACGAAATAGGCGAGAGTAATTTTAATACTAGATGCAATGTTGTACAAGTTTTTCTATTTAAATATTTTTTTTGAAAGATTTAATCTACTCTATTTTTAATAATGACTTATTTTATCGTTTCGAATAATTTATATTATGCGTTTGTACAATGTCGTAGACGAAAACGGAGGAGACATTAAAAAAATTATAAAAAATAAAATGTTCAAAAATTTTTTATCAGTTTTATGTTGTGTCTAGTTTGTAAGCAACCTACCTTTCATCCATCCACTATCGGAATTTCCCCTGGAATATGATCCTAGTGTAGTCCAACCTTAATTGAAATTTCAATTTTTTTTATCTTTAAATTTTCCTTTTTTGATTTTTTTTAGTAAGTAACACATACAAATTTGAGAGTTCAATTAAGGATAAACAAATAATGTGAATAGGGGCGGCATTCGAGGGGCCCCAGTTAAGGCACCTCACTATTCTATGGAAATTCGTCGCATAGCTTAAAGGCCTAAAGCTATGCGATCGCATTCCATGGAATTCTGGCGTGCTTTGATTTCGGATGCTGCCCACTGGACCATGCGGTTCATCTTCCAATATCTTATAAACCCTACTGCAAAAGTAAATTAGTACCAGTATGAGTTTTACTATAATATATATTGACACTTCAAGGGTGTGTCCGATAGTGCTTGGCTTATACGCCAACCCACCGCTTCACGTTGGTCGTTTGAATGAACGCTCACGAAACCCTGAAGGGTATTTTTGAAGCGGTCGGTTAATAGTTTTAGTAGCCGGTGCCACAAGTCAGTGCCACGACCCAGTAATTAATTTCGTAAGTATCTAAGTGCAATAACTTGCAAATTCAATTCTTTTTTGACGTGACTTTTGGCATCGATTACTCCGATTTAGAATAAGATTGGCCAATCTTTTCGTGAACAGAACAATTATAATTTTGAAAAGTGAAATGAAGAAAGAAGGAAGAAAGCAAGAAGAAGAAGTTTAAGGTAAGTGGTGTTTTGTTATCATTGTTTTGAGTTAACGACTAACAATCGTTCCGTGGAAACAGTACAAAGTGTGAAAATTTTGAGAATTTTTAAAGAAATATATGAATTTTAATGACGTTTTCTCGATGGGATAAATTTTGCATATTAGAATAAATTTGAAAATTAAATACTCTGAATTCGCTTAATACATAGTTTTTGAAACGGTTTGTGTTTTTTTTGTAATAATAAAAAATATGATAATTAAAGAATTATATAACATCGAAATATGTGTTACGTTGATACGCTTTAAGATTTTTTATTTTGAGTTAAATATTAATTACGGATTTTCACTTAATCCTTTTTTTAATTACGACTGTAGAGCCTTATTTGTACTAGTTTTCACGGAACATACATTTTTTGACATGTTTTGCTGTTGTTTTCAATGTGCTTTTTCAGATAACATGTACAGGTATCAATAGGATTGAAGCAAATATTTGTTCTTCGTTTAGTATCAACATATCTTTTTTATTCTCTGTCCGAAAACATAAAGTATGATTCGCAAATTTCGTGTCATATAAATTTCATAATGCAATATTGGTAACTTTAAAACAGATATGAAGGACCCTTGAGGCAATTATTTTAACGGTAAGGGTAATGTCGTATCGTCAGCGGGGAAGCGACAGGCGATGTTTTATTTGTTATAATTGTGAGCTTAGCACTACAAAGTTATTTGAACTCCATAATTTTTCGATATATGTATAAATAATGTACATATTTTTTATATTAGTCGACAATAAACTTGAAAGCCTTTTTAAGATTACATTAGAAAAGTATTACAATATATCGCAATTCATTATCTTCTAAGTTTTATTTGGAGTTTGTAACTTTTTCATATGCATAATTTTTGGTCAGTTTATAGTTCACGGGGGTTAGTAATCAAGTAAGATTTTAAATACGCTCTAGAAATCTTCTCCAATACAGATTTGTTGGTAATACAAGTTAGAGACCATTAAAAAAGTTACACTTATAACGATAGTTGACTATTAATAATAAACATTGCTTATAAATGTTTATTACCGGCTAT
>DWIJ01000005.1:0-20171 GCA_018248315.1 Chioides albofasciatus
TAGCAGACGAGCATGCAGTCCACCTGATGGTAAGTGACTACTGCCGCCCATGGACATCTGTAATCAACTCCAGATAAATTAGATTCCTATCTGAGGTCCGCCACAGATGCGCCGCTACCCCTAAGAACTAAGCTCGAATGCCTCGAAAAAGTATGTTTCCCTTACTACACTCTTCTCAAAATAATACGAATCAGTTAGTAGCGCTAACTGTTTTTGTTAAACATTTACTGTGGTTCTAATTGTAATTATTTGCACAGAATAAATATAGTGTTAGTATTCCTGTAACAGACAAGCAGCGTTGACTAACGGGCACTCAGTGGCTAAATGCGACCTCAAATAATACGGCCCTGTCAGTAGCAGGTGCTGTATTTGTCAAATACTAGATTATGCGCAGAAGTGTTATTAAAAATATGTTTTATTTGACGATAAACTTATACGTAATACTTTCACAACAATGTTATATATTAGCCTTTTTAATGCCTTCTTTACATAGTTACATTATATTCGAATAAGTTGAGAGCTTAGTAAGTTTAGTGTTACTTTTCAGCAGATATTATTTAAGTGTTGCTATACTGTGTTTTGAAAAATGCGATAAGGAATACTTATGGGACGGACTAAAACTTAATCTTATGGGATTAATGTAACTGTGGCCAGCCAAAGATAGATACTTCAATCTTTTACCGGGTTGGTTACAAATGTGGTTACAAATCTGGGTGGCAGGGGCTATTTATTTTACTACTTCTAAAAAATATATGTTTTTACAAAAAAAAGCATATTTAACCTAGTAAAAGATGCCTTACAATAATCGTACAATAAGCTAGGACGTGTCCGTGAACCTTTTAGCATATAGCATTGTAAACAATTTTAAGCCGGGCCGGTCGTATTGTTTGTTCATAAATGTGTCCTTTCTGACCAAATACTCTATGACAGACCGACCTATATAACTTGTGATGGACTAACAGGGACGTGACGGGCACGATATCTGCTGTTTATGACTCTTCGCAATATATGCTTTTGTTAATCTGACTGGTTTATGATCATGTTACAAGTTGAAATGGCAATTTCCAATTTTGCAATTATTGCCAATGATTTGTGTTCATAAGCGAAGCGCGTTATATATTCTCTGTTTTGATTAAATAAGGAATGTAAATAAATTCGATTGAAGGTACAATATCGTTATAGCTGTGATAGCGTATGGTTTGGAAGACCTATGAGTCCGAAGTCCAAATCCCAGACACGCTTCTCTAATTTTTCATACGTAAAAGAAAACATGGTGAGTAAACAAACGCATTTAAAAGGTATTTTTAAAAGTTCTCAGTAGTATGTGGAGTTTACAAATACGCACTCAATATTTGCCCAGCCGTGGGACATTAGTAGATTGAGGATGATAAGATCATTTAATTAAGTTAAAGTTTATAAATATATGGCATTTTAAAAGATAACTCTATTCATTTTTCTTTACTTGTTTATAGATAAGCCATTCAACCGAGCTACATGGCGGGAAAGCCTTATTGAGCTCGAGTCTTAAGTACTACCTTTGTTAAGATTTCTAGTAGCTAGCTCTGAATCTTTCGTCCTTAATTTCCGGGGATAAATTACGTTGAACGTTATCCACAAAGCTTTGAGAATCGGGTCAAGCCTTTATTTATTTGAGGAGCATAGGAAATTAATTTCATGCTACTGTATACACGCCTTGTGATATTGCTGAAATATTTGGATAATAAGAAATTGAGCGCATGCAGCGTACGTCCGGCCTTTTAACTCGGTTACCTAACAGAGGAAGCTCATAAAACGTTGAATATGAAAATTCCTCTACTTTCAAATAAAAAGCTGAGTTCATAAGCGATTACGTCATAACGGGTGAAAAATGACTTTTCAAATCCGGGCACCACTCTGAACTGTTACCGCCCCAGCACTCAAGATGAATTGTTGAAAATTGACGTCAAGATTAGGCGTATTAAAAGCAGTTTTTCAACTTTCCACATTATTAAACTATGAGCTTGTAGTTTAAGTTGCAATTGCTATGATAGTTATTTCTGCCTTATAACAGCGTTCAGCGCAGTTGAGTTCTGGTTTAAAGGGTGTAGCAAGGGAGACATACTTATCAGAGGTGTTCCAAATTAGTTCTCACGGGCAGCAACGCGACTTTGTCCAAACTCTTAGCAGGGTATGGTAATTACTTTGAGAAGTATGAGTGAGATCGTAAACGAGCAACGAGTCGGTGACACATTAAAAACTCGTACTAAGGGTACTGGTGGCACTTTTTTCTATCACGTTTATATGCTGGCACCTTTAAAATTAACATCAAATCATAGCAGTCGTTCGAAACCTTTTATGCCTGATTCATAATAATTTCTAACTTGTGTAGGTTACTAATTTACGCTATAACCTATTGTACTCCCTACAGTGAAAGTAGTCATTTCGTTAAGTAACTCATTATTTAAAACCCTATTTTTGTCAGAATAATAATTGTTTGTGATAAATTATAATATCTGATTATAAACGTGTGTTGAATCATAAATCTCACTTTCCCTAAATACATTTAATACATTGCTTTTACTTACTATAGCGTGTAAGCGAGTGATATTTTATTATTTGTGGCCATAAATCATGGCTTAAAAACCTTAGCTTTAAAAGTATTTTAGTTGCTTTCTTACACGTACAATTCAGTACGCTTTTCATATGATTTACTGAAGGTTAGCGAAAATTTATAACAGTTACAAGAGTTAAATAAATTTATGGGTAAAATAAATTCATATTTTTTCGTTTTGTTTAGTGTCTAGACGGTGTAGAACCAGGATGATTCACTTAGGATTATCATTTAGGTATGTTTTATTATATTTTAGAGGTAGCCAACGAGCTACAGTCCATCTGATGGTAAAAATGAACTGCCGACCATGGACATCTCTAGAAAAAATAAGCAACCTCCGACAGGACTAGAGCTATACGTAAAACCGATAGAACCATACCTTTGGTCGGCTATACATGCATCGCTATCACACAGGATTAAATTGGAACGCCTCGTATAAGTGTCTCTCGTTTGCCACACTATTCAAACCATACACATAAAAGCAGTATAATACTTCTGTTTTTTGCAGAAACAGGTGCAACGGCGGTGCCATGAAAATCGAATCATGCAGAGGTCTACTACCCTAAACTGTTAAAGCGTGCTTTACTAGGAAAATCAATCATAAACTAAAAAAAGCGGTTCGTATGTTTTGCTATCTTTCATATAGGCATTTGAGCGTAGAAAGTAGTCGTTATTTTTTCGCTACAAACAGACTCACAATTTTATTTAGCTCTGTAGACAATGGAATCGCTTTGTTTTCAAATCTGGCGAAATTAAACTGAACTCTGATATGCTGTTGCAAGGGATGCATGTAATAACCCTCATAAGACCAAAAAAAGATGTAACTGCCGTTGGCCGTCCGAATAATGACATTCTGAACTCGTTACTATAATATTAATGAGCTTTTTTATGTCATTCGGTAATGTTTTTAAGTCTTTATGTTTAATTTGTTTTGATAAACGATTATAGGTAATGTCTAGCAAGTACAATATCTATACATATAATCTACTAGAAGTGAAATGTGTTTATTATGGAAAATGTATGAATAATGTACAACTCATTTTCGATCCGTTATTAATGAATAATAATCAATGCATATCAGTTTTTAATCAACCTAAGTTCGGCAATTTGTCAATTCTCTATCTTTGCTAGTCAAAACACTGGATAGATTGATTATATTATTAACAGTTCGCCCGTTATAATTTTTTTTTTCACCTAACAAAGATGGAAATTTGACAATGTCTAAGAGGCAAAAGATACCAAATTTCAATCTTTGGTACTCAAAACATTGGATAGATTGATTATTATTACCTACCGGCGAATATCAAATTTTTGTACCCAACGTAGATCGAAATTTGATAATGTGTATGAGGCAAAAGTTACCAAAAATCACCAAATTTCGATGTATGGTAGTCAAAACATTTGATAGATTGATTATTATTAATAACAGGGATTAAAAATGTCTTTTGTACACACATATAAATCAGTTATATTGCAAACATAACTGTCATTAAATCACGTTAAAAACGCTGGAAACGGGTACGCTTTCTATAATATTTTAAACCAAAATTGAAAATTACGTCCTTGTATTCTCAAAATATTATATTGCTTATGGCTGTTACCATTTGCACTCATTAGTCCGGCAGCTAAAGCTGTTCGCCAATTTTTTTGAACCCACCAAATTGGTTATTAAAAATGATAATCGATATAAAGTTTGTTAAAGAAGTCTTTTGAACGTGCATGTAAGCTTTTCATTTGTAAACGTAATCGTCATTTGTGCGACGTTTATAATAAACACTTAAAACGCGATTTAAACCAAAATTTATATTTATGCTCTTGTATTCTCACAAAATATTATATTGATTGTGGCCGTCGCCACACGTTCGCACTCATTAGTCCGGCGGCGGACGGAGGTAGATAATTTAACGGACGCGCCCTATTTGTCATTTAGTACCTAATTACATAACACAAACATAAGACTTGCTACCAAAATTAATTAATATCTATGCTCGTAAGTCCGAGTTCGTTTCTACGAATATCGTTATTAATGAGCTCTTTATATTTGTCATAAATTAATTGAATGAACGTCTACATTTATTTTATCAATGATAAATGATTTTAGGTAACATGTAGTAATTACAGTTGATCTACGAGTACAATCTATTGGACGCTGGATGTGTCAGTCATGGAAAAAAGTGAATTTCGCTCGTTTTTCGCCTATTTTTTTGAACTTACCAAAGATCGAAATTAGACTAAGTCTACAATCCGAAATTGCGAAATTTTGAACTTTCGGAAGCAAAAAAATGTAAAGATTGATTAAAGCAAATGACAATCAATAAAAAATTTGCTAAAGAAGTGGTTTAAACGTGTATTATTGTGTCATATTGCAAATGTGATCGTCATCTGAGCGATATTTATAATTGAACTTAGAAAGTGTACTCTTGCTTTCAGATTTAAACCAAAATTTATATTTATGCTCTTGTATTCTCACAAAATATTATGTTGCTTGTGGCCGTCGCCACACGTTCGCACTCACTAGTCCGGCGGAGGACGGAGGTAGATAAATTAACGGACGCGCCCTATTTGTCACTTAGTACTTAATTACATAACACAAACATCAGACTTACTAACAAATAATACCCACTTTTCTATTATAAACCAAATCGTTGCTTTTATTTCTTCAGACATTAGATCAGTGGTTAGGAATAAATTTATTTTATTATACCTTATTCTAAGCCACATATCCAATTATGATAATAAGGAAATTAAAAGCCAATTAGTGTTAAAATTCCACAAGTTTTATAGCATGTATCTCTAAATTTATGACCTGAAATGGAATTGTAGACGTTGTTAGGTCAGCATAATAGTTGGAGACAAATTTATCTTCCAAGCCCATGAAATTTCGGGACCCAATTACAATGACAAAGTAAATAATTATGTTGATAATTCTTCCTTTTTTCATTTTGGACTGTGTTATGGAAAGTTTTATATGCCTTTATTGTGGTGCTTTTAAACTCATTTTTTGGAGATGCTTTTCCAAAAAATTACTGTGGTGAATCTCAAATTTTTATTTTAAAATATTTATAAGTAATTGATATTGTGTATTCTTTGATGACATTTGAATTGTGCCTTTATGTTTGTGACATTATAACGTTATTTAAAAAATAGTGCTTTTTATTTTGCACCATGTAACAAATATACCTAAGTCTGTCTACAACAACTTTACACTTTAATAGTTTGATGTATAGTAAGAATGTTTTCAAATAAGTTTTGATGCAGTACAATGCAGAGTTTGGTATAAATGCTTATTCAGTTTTTGTAAATATTTTTTTTGTGTGTCTTGTGTGCTTTCACTATGTGAATTTAACATCACACTATACATTTAAAAATATAATTTCAGAATTATTTTTCTTGTTAAAATATCTATACTGTGAATATAAATTAGCTAGCATCTATAGCATTAAGACTGAGATGTAAGAACTGCTTCACATTAGAAATATAGATGGCCACAGTACCTAACCATCAACACTCAACCATACTGGTTCTACCACACATCAAATTATGAAACACATTGAGTTCTTACTGAATAAAGACTTTATTATGTTAATGTGAGTATATTTTTTCAAATTATTTTTTTTTTATACTTTCAGGTGAAGTCGATTTATTATGGTTATTCAATGAGCCTGCTGTCTTGGACAAGTTTATAGTAACAAGCGACAGTGACCACAATGAAGGGTACAGCTTCTGTAATCTAAGTATGAGTCCTGCTGGAAGGGTGAACTTTCATGGATATCTGGATGTCAGGGTGCCCAAAGATGGTCGCATCAAGAAGGCAGGATACTGCGCTTTTCGATCTAAGAGAGTTAGGGTGTGTGCACTTTTGTAAATTCAAATTAATTCGTCGTCAACCCATTACTGTCCCACTACTAGGCACGGATCTCATCTCCGAATGAGAAGGATTAGGTTATAGTCCTACGCGATGGCCAAGTGCATATAAGTAGACTATTGAGAATTTTTTTTGTTAAAGATTTCTCTGGTATACACTTTACGCACATAACTTTAAACGATAACCTCTCTTCTTTTGGGAAGTCGGTTAAAAAATCAGAGATGCGTGCCTAAAATTCGAACCTACCCCTTGATCGATAGGTGGAGTTTCAACCATAGTCTATCGTTGCTTGAAGGCTTTGCAATTCGTTAAAATGATTAAATGTTTGTATAAAGTGCACATTTATTACGATGTCATAATTTGTACAAAATTCTGTAAATACGTTGTACAAAAATGAGAGTAAAGTAATGGAGCCTGGAGGTGGAGCAACGCAATGTAGCCATGGCAGGGATGAATGAAAACAATTCACATTTGTTTTGCAGAAAAAAATAAATAAGGTTTAAAATAATGTTAAGCATCGTTCATTTGTTATTAAATGTTTATAATTTCATTGATTCATTTTAATTCAATTTTTAATCCCAATTAGCTTTAAGCAACGTAAAGTATATTTTTTTATTAATCTGATTGATCTGTTATAACTGCTTACAGAAATCATTCAAACGTGAAGCTACATACGACTGGAATCTTTACAACACGCTAGTTTTGAAAGTGAGAGGAGACGGGCGATCTTACTTGCTGAATATATCCTGCGAAGGACCATACGACATTGCATGGAATGATATTTATCATTATGTGTTGTATACAAGAGGAGGACCTTATTGGCAAGTTGCTAAAGTAAGTTATTGAACTTAGTATAGTGATGCTCGCCTATTAAGGCATCTATCGCATTATATCCTTCTGCATTACTGCTTGAAAGACTACGGTGGAACATTAAAGCAAGATACTGAATTTAACAAAAGAAAGTCTTTCAGCATAACTTGTACTGTAAATTTCCCTCCTTATTTATTGTTGTGTATCTTACCTTCGCTAATGTATTTTTGTTTTTGTATTTAATGCTTAAATTTGGAGACATTGACTCTGGTTTTCGAACGCTGGAGCTTCAGTAGAATCGTGATTTCGTTACATTCGCTACCCGTGCTTTGCACAATAATTTGAGACCTGGAGCTTAATGACAATACAGCAGATTTTTTTATTGTGAGAGAAAAGACTAATATCAGTTAATAAATAGACTCAAGAGGTTGTACAAAAATATAGCTCTGTTTAAATAAAAAAATACAATTTTGTCCATCGAAAGTGAACTAAGGCGAGGTGTGTCGCATTCCACGCAGGTTTCAAGTTATCGCCTACGGTATAATGTAACGAAAAAGTACATTGCTAAGGAAAGAAATACTGTGCGAGCGATATATGATAAGGCTGGAGAACCTATGATTCTAATTTTTCATAATTCAATACCGGAAGAATCGGACGAAAGAATACACTGGGAAAAATTAAACGCCTTATTCATTTGGTTACAGATACCTTTTTCAAAATTTATCTTAGGATCCAAAGGACGAATACAAGATAAGCAAACTAGAATGAGACTGGACAGAGTGACGCATTTTGGTATAACTTGCGCTGACAAAATCAATGGCCCATTCAATTTAGAAATTGAATATGTTGGTAAGTACATAATTATGTACGATAAGATGTAAGTCGAGGTAGAGCCTGATTTTTAAATAAAAGTATGTTATGTAAAAGTTAGTTCTGTAACTTGAACCTATACTAATATTTTCTGACTTTTCAGGTTTGGAATTTGATCCAACTCATAATGAAGAATTCGCTTATGAAATGTATAAAACCGAAAGATTTATCGTTGGAGTTTAGTTAATTAATTTATCATTCACCTGTAGTCTGTTAATAAAATATAATAAAAAAAATGTTTTCATCCTGTTGAATTATTCTGGTAACTATTAGAGAAAAACTTATTTTCATAAATACATGCACTGTACAGGGTGAATTTATAAGCTACACTATCCGATGATGCAATAATACAGGTGTGTGTGTTTTTTTTTTTCAAAATGAACTCGTTCGATTCCCGGCAAGGGAAAAAGATTTTTTGAAAAACTAATGATGCAGTTTTTATTTTTGTCAAAATCGGCCGGTGCCTCGTAACTCCTTTCAGTATTTTTCGATAATCCTTATAGTTTCCGATTAGGCCCTGAAGGCCCATTTGAAAAATTCACCCTGTATACTAAAAAGTTAAGACCTTAAGTGGAAAGTTTATGATCCATTTATTTTTAGATTTTTTTAAATATTGTCTAGGTGTCCTGCATATACATATATGGATGTATGAATGTGCTCAGATTAAGCGGCTGAAGACTCATTAATCTTACATACGATATAAGTACCTATATTAGCTCATCTAGGTTCGTAGATCATATTATTAAACCAAACGAGTTTCTGTTCACATTGTAAGTAAATACTATACGGCAGATTGCGTAATGCTAAGACTACAGAAAAAGTAGTCTTAGCCTATCAAACTTATTTGTTGGAACTTCGTACGGATTAGCTCTCGTGAGATATAAATCATACTATCTTTAACAAGAATCTCAAAAGGGTTGGTACCCTTACGTGTTTTAAGATATTAAGCGATGAAAGCAAAAATATAACCATAACCATTACTGCCCTAGTCACTGGACTTCTCCCAATATGCAAGTGCGCGTTGGTAGACTTCACAGACCTTAGGGAAACATTTTTTACAGAAGTAAACTCTAGATTTCTACACAATATTTTCCTTCACCACATCATATCACGATGTATCTTAAAATGAGAAAATTACATAATTGATTATGACCAAAATATTTAAGATTTACAATTATTTTAGAATGCAAGTGGCAAGTACTTTATGTGCAAGTTTTCCTTCAATGCATTGCAACCTTTTATATTTTCTTGGCTAAAAATTTATAATGTATACTAATATTGTAGAGGAAAGATTTCTACTTTTGAAATAAATAAAGTCGAAAACTACTGGACCGATTTCAAAAATATTCTAAAGATCATGAAACGCGGTGCGTAACTAGTTTTCCGTAAAGAGTACATTTAAAATTTTCAAAACAATAAGGTAATTAGTAAAAACTTGAGAAGCAAAGAATATTTCAATTTAAAATAAAATTAAGTTATAAAAGTACATTAGAATAATAGAAAACAGAAGATTAGAATTAATTGACTGTACAAGTCTTTTTATATACTGTAATTTATTGTCTGTGGTGTATGCCAAAATTAAATTATACTTTAATAATCTGTGAATGAGTCTGATGTCATCCATCCGACGACCATTTAATTAAAAATATCTGAAAATGGAAAAGTGTTAAATAAAGAGCTTTTGTGCAAATTTAGTAATTTTGTTTTATAGTGCCGTCATAATACTTCAGTTAAGTAGTGTTTCGAATAATTTTGTGCTAAAGTCAATAATTGTCGTACATTTACTCCATGCGTGGGATGTTTACTATTTCTTCCACATCTGCTAATTCATAGGTGCTTATCGACAGTTTAAAACTATTACTTTGTCTCGATGTTACGATTTTAACGTTTCTGGTGTTTCGGTATCCTTGAATGTGCTGACAGGTTATTTGATTTCGGAGACCATGTCTCCCCAAATAACTTCGTAAATGTAGATTTTGAGAACAGTGCGTATTGTGTACAGTACCATGTCAGGTACGGAGCAGAATATAGTGAACTCAATGCAACAGCTTTCTGTGCAACCGAACAACAGTGGCCTCACTGACAAACCCACTCAAGTAGTAACTCCTGCTGTGAATAGAAGTCAGCCCTCTTGCGCGAATAAAGTGACACCAGTTAAGGCGAATACTGTGTCACCGGCCATCGCGACTATCGACCGATTGCTGAGCTTAGGAGCCAACGTCCCACCGCCGCCGCCGGTTATCACGCGACCCTCGGACATGGACCCACATACGATGGAGCAGTTACGGGCCGTCAAGGAAATGCTGACGGCCCAGGAGGAGGAGGCGCAAAGCTTGAGAGACCTCAACCGGGACTTAAGAGAACGCTTGGATGAGTGCGAAATAAAAATTAAAAAGTTAACAGAACAAAATGATGAATATGCGGAAAAGGAGAAGACTCTCTCCCAACGTGTTGCAGAGAAAGTTAGGAATAATAAACAAATGAGTGTGGTTATGGAGGAGTATGAGCGCACCATTTCCTCTCTTATCGGTGAAAGAGAAGCCGAGGGCAAACGGTGGACAGAGGAACGATCAACTCTGTTACGAGAACGAGATGAGGCTGCTGCACACTTAGCGTCTATGGAACATGCTTTCAATGACGTTCACACCAAGTACGAGAGATGTAAGGTCATTATTCAAGGATACAAGAGCAATGAGGAGACTCTGAAACGAACCGTGGAGGAAAACAATGATGCGATACAGAAATTGGAAGCGAGGTACGAGACACTCCGACAGCACGCCATGCAACAGCTTAACAAAGCAAACGCTGAGCTAGATACTGTAAAGAAGGTGCATCAGGCAGAGATTCTCAAATTGAACGCCATGCTCAAGAAGAGTGAGGTACACGCTTCTTCTTTACAGGAATCATTAGCGCAGAAGATTAAAGATAATGAAGAACTCACAGCCATCTGTGATGAGCTCATTAATAAAGTCGGTTAAATATACTCACTTGTATATGACATAACTTGTATTAACCTAAGCAGGATTTGTATGCTAAAAATACTTAAACAGTAACTCCAAGCTCCTTAAAAGGCAATGCTTATTTAACCCGTAGTAACGCTGCCCCCAATCTCATTAACTTGTCTTAAAACAAGTTCTTTTTTACAAATTTTCACATTTAGCATGTATTCTGTGCAATCCATAATGTCTCAGTGTTTATTTTTGTACAATTTGTATAACTTTAGTTTTAAGTTTTATTATTTTATGACATCTCTATTCAAGTTAATTTCATGTTATTAAGTGTTTCAGTTGAATTTTTATTGGTGCTTTTACTAAAATCTAATGTCCCTTAATAATATAATGCTTGTGTATGATAATGAAATTCTTTTAATCTCGCTTCAATAATTGTAGGGAGAAATATATTTTTTTGTACTCAACTTATCCAAAGATGTTGATGGTAGAGAATTTAGTTGTTAGATATCAATTGATACTTTCATGGCATAAGATTTATTCATTAGACCTTGTGCACAAGTATCCAATTGCAGTGATGCAGTTATAAAGCTGACATTACTTAATAGACTTCACTATTAACCTCTGTTTAATATGATGCTACATCGTACATTTATTATAACTGCATTGCTACAAAAGGACTTATGTACAAGAATCCATATATGCACCTACAAAGATAGATTCCCTAATTAATATGCAATTTCCTGCATTTTGCAACTGAGATCCACACACTGCAGCTACATAACTAAGCTTATAATACATAATAAATCAATGGAACTTCCTGATGGCTGCCATAATAATAAATTTTATATGAAAATTGTTTTGTATAAACTATGTAATTGTTAATTTTTACTATGTGCTTGGTACTGTATTTTTATTGACTTATTGTTGTTTAAATTAATTGTTGTAAGTGCCAGTATCTGTTTGGAATGCAAACATCAGTAAAGTATTATATTTTAAGGCACTATTGCAAAATAATAATATATTATTTATGTGTCATGTTTACTTAACTGAATTTTGATTTGGTAATTTTTTAGCCCGGATACCTTAGCTAGATGTTTAGTTTATAGTGTCATTGTATGTAGTACACGAACAGAGCTGTGGGAAGCTAGGTACAAGAACAGATTAGAAATATAAACCAGACTCTAAATAATCATTTTATATAATTGATCTAGTCTGAAAATTAATTTATTATATCACTATTTTACTGATACTGCCTTGCTTGAGATAACCATTATTGTTTAATAATTAAAATAATTTAGAATTTAGAACCTACATTTATGAAGATTTATTGCTTTAACCTTATTTTGTGCTAACTTTTATAATACCCATGACCATGGTAATAACAAGAACCATTGTTATCCCGAAATATTTTTATTCATGCTACTTATAAAGAGTGTAACAGTTTATTAATGATAGTAATAATATAGTCACAAAAATAGATTTTATTATGCTGTAATAATCGTAACCTTGCTATAGCTGTTTTGTTTTCCCACAAATGTGTTTATACTTTGTTTTAATATTTTTCAAAGTTTAAGTTATAAGTAGCTTGAAATAAAATTGCTAAAAGTGAAAAATAAACCAAAAATCTAAGAAAATAATATCTTGTAAGGTTCAATTAGTTTTAATTGGAGGAAAGTGGTAATGTTTATTTCAGTCACTAGTGTATTTGTGCCTTTCTTGGATTAAACTTTCACCATCCATCCAGTCCATTATGTAATAATTAAAGCATCATTGAATAACTAACATGAGATTTGTAACTGTAACATTTGATAAGTATTAAAACTAGGTTTAGGCAGTCCAATATTGATAAGCAATAATAGAAATTTACACTTGATGACTCTAGTACAAGATGGCTCATGACTGCTAATACATAACACTTCACAATGTAGATGCTGAAACCACCTTGGGGTGGCTGACCCCTTTATACACTTTTTATAAAAAAATCATACAATTCCCCTAAAAAAAAAAATGAAATATTGCCTTCAACAAGTGCCCTCATGTACTAGAGTCTATTTCCAGTATTAAGGCAATGTAATCTTTGATGGCCTAAAATTTTGAATATTGATTGAACTGGAAATTCCCAAGTTTCATTATACCTAGCTGTATTCATATACATATTTTTAAATATCGAAATTTCATCATCTATACTAATTTAAAGAATCATTATCGAATAGAATATACAATAACAATGAAAATTCTTCATGAGAAATGTTCAACATTCCACATTATTTTTGTAGTTTTTTATGTGAACTAAAAATTGTTTTGTCTGATTTAAACACTCCTCATTGATTCATAAACATAATGTGTAGCTCAGGCTACTCTGGTACACACTTGGAGATCCAAGTGATACTTATAATTTTAATTTCAATTTATTTGAATATGTCCAATCGAAATTCCTTAATTTACTTTCTCAATTAGTTTAAGTATAATTTTTGTACGATAATCGATTTTTTTTATACTTTATGAGTATTTTGTGTAAACCACGGTTTATTCATGTGAATAGAATGAGGAAATAAAATTATCCATATTTTGTACTTCATAGGACTTTTATTTACTTCTGACTAACAATAACACTTTTTACTCACGACTAAAATAACCCATGTAAATTGACTGTGATATGTACCATGAGCGTCTATCTATAATATCATTGGTTTAAGTACTGTAATAGTACTTAATTTTATGGTAATACAGAATACTACGCGTAAGTAAATTATGTATATAGGTAGGTATGTCAAAAGAGAGTGCGAATTACATAAACATGTTTCATAACATTGCGAGTATTGGTATAAATAGGAAATCAATCATTAAGTTGAAACGGTAAATGAAAGCTGTATTAAAACTCTGGGGTAATATACATATTTACATTTAATATTCCACAACTTGACAGCAACATGGCGGAAGCTCAACATAAAAAATAATTTTTATATCATGTTTTCTTCTTGAGAATTTTATAGGTGTCTTTACTAATCAGATAACTAACGGCAGATACTACTGTGGATGCGGCGGTGATGCCACATAGGGCCTGCAATGCGGGGTGGTCCACGTAGCCAAACACTGGAGATGCGAGCGTAGTCCCCACCTGAAACATGTACCTAATTAATTTAATCTAATATATAAAATCCTCGTGTCACAATGTTCGTTCCCGTACTCCTCCGAAACGGCTTGACCGATACTCATGGAATTTTGTGAGCATATTGAGTAGGTCTGAGACTCGGCTAACATATATTAAACTAACTTGACCGTTCTTCCAAACCTAATAAAACATGAGAGTAGCGTACTTGACTTTTCCGAACGTTCTTATTCGTGGTCCCTGTCTTACCTATCTATCTGTCCCTTTCTAATGGCCCGACGGCCGCCTCTCTCCACCTGGCGGAGGTTTGCAGGTAGCTGCAATGCCTCTTGTGATCATTGGCGTCTTGACTTTCGCTCCGAACGGACGAAGCCGCAGATATAAATACAGATTGTGTTAAGTTACTGTGGTTAATTAATATAGTGATACAGTGATACATTATTTCGGAATATATCTTGTGGTGAGTTGTTTTCAACATTCTAGTTTGTGGAATACCCACAATATTTAATATGGAATAAAGTGGTCCATGCAATAAAGTTGATGTAAATAAAGGATTATTAGTATGTTTAAAATCTACCCTACATTTTTTATATTATTACAGCAACTTTAAACAAAGTATGTTAATATAAAATGGTGTTACCATTCGATTCTTAATACTTATTTTCAGTTTTCTAGTACTTTTTTGAATAATTATGGAGACTTCTAACAATTGCCCCCGCACTGATGTGGCACAGTGTGTGCAGAAATCACCCAGGAAGAGGAAGGAACGGGAAACTAGCACCTCGGATTCCGAAACAACGAGCTCTGAATCTAGTTCAAGAGGTAAGTCAAAGGCCAAACGGCGTCGTAATCGTAAATTTGACAAATTGTTCAAGGAAATCAATATGCTTAAGAGTCAAATTAATAGTTCAAATTCTAATAACTGTCACCCACAACAGTATTGTAGTTATGATGATCAATGTGAATATGTTGATCTTAACTATAGTGATGATCTAGATGATGAAGCGGGTCCTTCTCCTACGGGGAAACCTGTTGAACTCACTTGGGCTTTGGGCACTAAAACACAGGAGCCTTCCATACCAGCAGCAGACCCGACGTATGTGCAACAATTAAGCGACATACAAAGATTCAACCAAGATGAGTGGAACAGTGTCAGGTATGCTGATGTACAAAAGCAGTATGTTCGCTCGCCCGGCTTTACTGCTTTACAGGCTAATGACGAAGTTAGGCGTTATGATCTTTCACGTTCTGACGCTACGCTAGAGAAAGCATTTGCAGGAACTACTTATGCACTTCTCAAGCAACGTGAAGCATTACAAGGCGAATTCACGAAGTTTTTGACTTGGGTTAACGAACAAGGAGCATCATTATCGTACAATAATATTTACGAAAAAATAAATGACATATTCACCAACGGTGAGTACATCAAGGCGTATAACGATACCCTTCAAATAGTGTGTGGCCACAGGGCCGAAATTATACAGCGCAGGCGAGAGGCTACCCTGGCGTCTGTAAAAGACGGTTATCATAAAAGTGCTTTTCGTAAAATACCCCCGTCTGTCGACAACTTGTTTGATGCGAACAAATTCAGCGCTTTGATAGAAAAGCTCGGAGGAATGAAAAATGTTTTCTGGCCTATTTATAAGGATCGCAAAACCCCTGCACCGCAGAACGATCCGGGCCCGTCCACCTCAGCCCTGCCTCAAAACCGCAAAGCGACCAGTCGGCCTCAGAACAATAGAGGTAACGCCTCGAGAGGTCCATCCACACGGAATTCGTTTCATAGCGGAAAGAGCTCTAGAGGCCACCATAACAAGCCCTCAGGCGGACCACAGTCCCGCTCCTCCGTATCCCACCGGGATCGTGGAGCCCGGCAACGGTCACACTTTTGACAATCAAAGCACATTTGTTGCCGGTCAGCTCATGTTTCATTACAAGCAATGGCAACGCCTGGGAGCACCGGTGCACATTTTGAAAATGATAAAAGGATATCATATACCATTCGAGGCCAAACCTCCGCTGTACACAACCAACTCTCGCAGCAGAGTGACACAATCATCTCCAGAGATGGATATTGTCATTACAAAAATGCTTCAACAAGGGGTACTCGAATATGCGGTCCACTCCCCGAGTTTCGTATCACCCATATTCCTGAGACCAAAAAGCGACGGTACGTCACGCCCCATTTTCAACCTGAAGAGATTAAACGAATACATACAGCCAGAGAGATTCAGACTAATAAACGTACAACGTGTCCCCGACTTCTTACAACCTTACGACTGGATGGCAAAGTTGGACATTCACCAGGCCTACTTTCATCTCCCGGTTGCCCCAGTTCACAGGAGATTCCTCCGGTTGTTGTACAAAGGAAAATTAATGCAAATGACGTGTCTGCCCTTCGGGCTAAGTTCGGCACCGAAGACATTTGCGACAATAACGAACTGGATCGGCGAACGGCTTCGCCACCAGGGGATTCGTGTCCTCATTTACCTAGACGACTTTTTCTTAGTTCACCAAGACTACCAACGCTTAAAGGAGCAGGTGAACTTGGCAATCCACACCCTCACAAACCTGGGATGGATATTAAATCTAGAAAAGTCTATAACCTCTCCGAGAAGGTCTGTAGAGTTCCTAGGCGTCAAGTGGGATCCTTGGGAAAACGAAAAATATCTCCCTCAAAGATCAACGTGCAAATTGGAGAAACAAGTTTCAGACCTCTTACACAAAAAGAAGGCAAATCTGGTCGAATTACAAAAGGTAGTCGGAACTCTAAACTTCGCCAGTTTTGTAGTCCCCAGGGGGCGCTTGAACTATCGCTACCTTCAAGAGCAATTAAACCTTGCTTTAAAATTAAAATCTCCAAAATATCTACCTCTGTCGAAGGAAACCATGAGGGAACTTCGCTGGTGGCATCAGCACCACAAGACACGCTCCAAAATACACATACACGCCCCAGTGCATCATCTAGTTACCGATGCGAGCGATATTGGTTGGGGGGCAATGCTGGACAACCAGCCTCTCTCGGGCCAATGGACTTTGGAGGAAGAGCCCTTACATTCAAATCAAAAAGAGATGATCGCAATAATCAATGTTCTTCGCGATTATTGTCAAATTCTCGAATCCACAGCACTTCACATCCAAAGCGACAACAGAACAGTGGTCTCGTATATTCGGAACGAAGGAGGTACCAAGTCCGAAGCCTTAATGGATTTAACACGCAAAGTGTTTGCGATCTTAGACCACTTCAAAATTCATGTCTCAATTTATCACATTCCCGGTCAATACAATTGTCACGCAGACAGCCTGTCTCGACAGAAAATTGCACCAGAGTGGCACCTTCTGCCGGAGATCACACACAGAGTGTTTGCAAAATGGGGGACACCCGTGATGGATCTATTTGCCTCGGAACGAGCTCATGTGGTGGATATATACGGCACCCTGGACAGACGAGACCACAAGGCAAGCATCCACGATGCTCTGAGCATCCATTGGAATTTCAGTCTAGCTTGGGTATTTCCTCCACCCTACCTAATTCCCAAGGTTCTGGCTCACCTCAATCGAGCTCGAGGAATTTATCTAATAGTAGCCCCGCGCTGGGAGAAGGTATACTGGAGGCCCGACCTGAAACAGCGGGCCCTATCAGCCCCGTTCACGGTGAAGAATCTCGACCAGGTCCTCATAGACGTGTCCACAGGTCTTCCTCCTCCAAATGCGAAAGAGATGACCCTCGAAATATGGCGTTGTGGGGGTGGGACGAGCACTTAAAAAATTGGACCGAAGACCAAAAAACATTACTAACATCTAGTTGGAGGCAATCAACCTTAAACACATATCGCCCCGCATGGAATCGATGGGTTAGTTGGACACTACAAAACAAAATCAATACATGCAAGCCCACTGGATCTGACCTAGCTCAATTTCTGGCTGACCTACATCAAAAAGACAAGCTCGCCCTAAGCACAATATTAGTTCACAAATCCGTAGTTTCTACATTTTGTGATCCAAACAACCGGTATAAATTAAGTTCCCATAGTCTTGTTAAACAAGTACTAAAAGCTATAAGCTTGGCCAAACCTAAAACCCTAAAACCACCTATCTGGGATATAGATATATTCGCGAATCACTTGGCAACAAAAAATCCAGACACTAAAAGCTTATATGAGGCATCATGTCATACTGCATCTATTTTACTTTTATGCTCGGGAAGACGTATTCATGATTTAACTTTATTAAAGATTTCTCCCGAACATTGTATTATATCTGAGCAGTACATCATTTTGAAACCAATATATGGGTCAAAAACGGATTCAATCACCCATCGGCAGTCTAACTGGAAACTTTTGAAAAATACATCTAATAAGGCTCTTGACCCCGTTCATTGGATTCTACTTTTGATACAACTGTCACGACATAGAAGAACTTCAGCCGCTACAAGTGACTGTCTATTCCTTACTACTGCAGGTCAATCGAAGCCCGCATCAAATACAGTGATTTCAGGTTGGGTAAAGCGTTATTTGAAAGAGGCAAAAATTGACGCGAGCCCTGGAAGCTGTAGATCAGCAGTGGCGTCGAAGAATTGGCTTGAAAACTTTTCCATAGGTGATATATTGGCAAGAGGAAATTGGAAGTCCACTAATACTTTCACAAAGTTTTATCGACGGGAAATTGAACCCTCATCAGATAACCGTAACGAAACGTTGATTACAACTCTATTTTCTCCTACTAATTGAAATCGATATATTGTGATTATTGTAACAAAAAGTTTACGTAAATTGTAATATAATGGAACTACTGGAATATATTATTTTCGTTTACAAATCTAAAAATGGTTTCATTTTGACATTTTTATTTATTTAATCAATCACCTTGGCGTCCTCTCTCACCAGGCGAAAGCAAACAAATCTCTCATGTTTTATTAGGTTTGGAAGAACGGTCAAGTTAGTTTAATAGTGACGTTTTACCTTACAATAAAACGTTTATTAAACATACTTACCTTCTTCCAAACCTAATACTCCAACTCTGCCTGGTGAAAAAACACGAGAGCCAATGATCACAAGAGGCATTGCAGCTACCTGCAAACCTCCGCCAGGTGGGATGAATGTTAAAAATGTTATTGTTTTGCCTAGTTGACACTCTTTCTCCTTATCTCGATACAAATTCTTGTACTTTGACCTGATATGTTATCTTCTGGGAACAACGTCGTCCATTAATTATTATTTTTCAATGAAACATTGAAGCTTTGATGTTACTTGGGGAAATCTTATTTAGACGGTCATTTCAATTTTCAAGTAAAGCATTTTTCGGAGGTACCGACGCCCTACCTACTTCTGTCTTATAACAGTCGTTATAAGGGCTGTTGTGTTCCGATTTGAAGGGTGTGGTACAAAGAGACACTTATTAAAGGTTCTAAGTTCTTACTTGGTTCTCAGAGCAACGCATCTGTGGTCTACTTCAAGTAAAACTCCTCCTGTGCCTTTAGGCGGACTGTACTACTTCTGTATTATGCACTAGCTTCTGCCCGCGGTTTTGCCCATTGGTTTACATTATCGAAATTTTCACGCGGAACACATAATTTTGATAAATCACAGGTGCGTTACCTGGGATTTGAACCTCGGGATCCCTCGACCGAAAGACCGAGTTTCAACCTGTAGGCTATCACACGCCAAGAGATTACAAGTGATAAATTAAAAGTGTTGCCATTATTGATGTATAGCATAATTATAGCATATTGTGGTTAACGGTAGTTGCTCACAGCTGTTTATTTTGTTTATCTTACGTGTATTATTTATGTGTGTTGTGTAACTGTTTGTTAACCCACAGTTTATGTATACTAATATTATAAAGAGGAAGGATTTCTTTTTTGTTTGTATGTATGTTTGTTTGTTTGAATTGAATAGGCTCCGAAACTACTGGACCGATTTGAAAACATCTTTTACAATTAAAATCCTACATAATCCTCGATGAAAAAGGCTCTAT
>DWIJ01000006.1:0-20156 GCA_018248315.1 Chioides albofasciatus
CAAAGATGTTTTTTTTTTCAAAATTGTACATTTGCAAACACTGTGGAAATTAATTCTATTTTTTTAAATATGTTAATAAAGTTATTTTGTTGCGAATTAAAACATCTTTGTCGTAGGATTTTCACTGACATTGTCTTGGCCTGAATAATAAGAATATACCAATTTACTATTCTCATAAATTTAAATTGTTCTTATTTTAAGAGCGTAATCCGTTTCAAGTGAACCTCCCACATTGATCCATATCGCCCATCAGTCGACATGTCCGCTCATCGACATGTATTTAGCAGTTCAATTTGATTCGCATATTGACTTTTCGATGTTTGCGCCGTCGTTAATATCGTTGTTTTTGTTTTCTTTTTTATTACATGTCCCTCGTGAATTTTAATTTCTACTTAATTTTGCAATATGTTCGTCGGCGTCAGTTTTTCCATTTATTTGTTTTACGTTTTCGAGCGAAAGGCCGCGGCCTTTGTAAATAAATATTTACATAGCACATTTTTCTCTATTGGCTTAGCTTCGTAGGTTAACTTAGAATGGCACCCTAAAACTTCTAAGCTCCTTGGCATTCATTCTCTTTACATATTTATATTTCATTTCAAAATAGGTTCATTTACTTGATGCACATCCAACATAAGGTTTACATAACCAGTTATTGTCATTCCATAATCGATTCGATTCAAACGCGTTTCCTATTTCGTTCGCTGTCATAAATCATATCACGTTGAAAGCCGGGGCCGAAATACGATTTTGAAATTTCAATTCTGGCTCCCTTTTCTCTAAATATGACGTTGGAAAATGGACGCTAGGAATTAGAATGCGATTTGAGTTACTTTGTGAGTGGGCACCAAGGAAATGAATGATCTGGAAAGATTATGGATCATTTGTGGATTTTAAATATAATATCCAAAGTAAGTAAATGATGTTCCTATTTTACAATCTAACTAAAAGCATTAGAAGACTTATACTTTAAAACCTATGCAAATTGTTTTTTTCTTACAATAAATTCTACTGTTAGAACAGTTCATAGGAGTAATATTTACATTACGCTACTTAATTCATAGAATATAGCTATTTTATGGTGGTTTAATGAAATAGATCGTACTTAAGCAGTCTAAACATGATCCCCTGTCCTTATATCGAATGCGTGTGAATCGTGATGTATCGCGGGTTTCGCTCTTGCTTAAAACCGGACGGAATACACCCGAGTAGAATCGCAAAGTAGTAACCGTCTAACGGTAAAAAATATCTATCATTGACTAACCAGATAGATGTGGAATAACTAGAGGAATTTTCTATTTCATTTTATTAGTCAGTCTTATCGACGTAAAAAAATGTGCGTCGAGAAGAGAGAGAAGAGTTCAGAAAGAGTCCTCAAGATTAGAAACATGTCAGTTACAACTTGCAGAATACATTCCCTTAATATTTCGTAGTCTAATTTAAATTTCTGCAACAGTCATATTGAAAACAGACAAATGTGAACGGATTTACTCAACTGGTTAACTCCGCAATAGAAATTACCATAATCATTAACCATACGGGTGCTCGATCCCAATAGGACGTAATGCAATAATCTAATCGGTTTTGACTGTACTGAATGTTTGGACAATCGATTAAACTACAGCCAATAAGCTTACTGACAAATGAGCTTCCATTTATAACGCCAAATGAAACGCGAATACATATAACGTTTTATAATTTACTTCAGGTGCATTCACAAACAATATTGTAATCGTGTGAGCACAGGTCGCACCCCGACCAGGTGGACCGACGACCTGAAAAGGCGGGAAACCGCTGGATTCAGATGGCAGGAGACCGGTTGAAGTGACGCCAGTTAAGCGAGAGGCCTATGTCTAGCAGTAGACTTTAAAAGGCTGGTGAATGGATAGAATGGGGAAGTGGCAAGCAGATATAAAATTCAGGCAAAATGAAATTGAAAACTATTGTGAGAGGTCATAGACACTGCCAACTTTATACTTAAGTCAAAATTAATCATGCAAAGAAAACTTTATGCTAACGTTACTTGGCACAAACCTAGCACACCCCAAGAAACCTTAAAGTTGAGCAAATTTGTTAAAAAGGTAGCATATAGCTGATGTGTGTTTTGAATATGCAGATAAGGTCCTGATCCCTTCAGTCAGTGCTGAACTGAATTGTAATGAGGGCATTTGTCAAACCAGTAAAGACATTGAGATCGCTTAGAATAATATACTGTATGTCCATACAACTTTATTTAAGAACTTGTTTAAACTAAACTTCTTGACAATGAGATGATGACGTGATGAAATTAGATAAACAACAAAAATTAAGTATTAGTTAAATCACGGATTTAAACCATTTTGAATCTCCAACCAATATGATCCCAATATATCGACCTGAATTCATGACGTTAAAAACAAGTATTTTATAAAAATAACCTTCTTAAAAGGAAATTAACGCTTGAAAGTCAATATCAAATGATTCTATATACTAAACCGTTATGAGGCCACTTGTCAGAGAATAACTGATATCACAAGACAAGACAAACAAGTGAAGAATGATATTTCATGAAACACTTGTGTCTCAGTAGATATGCCTTTGAATCTAAATGTAATTAAATTGTTATCTGTATCATTTCAAGGTCTCGTCTTATCATGTTTATTGTTACTCTTATTTAAAAGTAAGTTTAATTTCATTGTAAATTATAACAACTGTGATTGTTGATTATGGTTTTGGGAAATGTTTAGGTGTCATATACGTGACTTTTCGTTTGAACATTCATCTTTATAACGATTTAGCCGAGTTCTGAACTGAAGAGCAAATTAAAGCAATTTCTAGAATATGAAGTGTAAAGTGTTTGGATGAGTTTCTAATGAAACTCCATTTTGTAATATGCTCTAAAATGAGTCCTGCGATCTGCACAAAGCTGATATCAGCATATTCCAGAAATCTCCACAAATATTCCTTTGACTACCTCTATATCCACCCTCAAATTCTCGATCAATTAAAACTCGCTCCCAATCGCCAACTGGTCACCGTAATGGTGCTTGAAACGAGTACTTTTGTAATCGGTTCACGTTGCTATGATTCACTTAACACCGATTTCACACAACTTTGACGAGTTTCCCGATAATGGATTGAACACTGAATTTACGGACTGACAGTTCTGAAGTTGATGCCGGGATTAAATTGGGCCATTCTGTTTTTGTTCAAAAATATCTTGCTCCGTAAATATTTATAAACCGCTTCAAAGATTACTCTCAAGATATCTCTATAACACAATATGTGTATCCCGCACCTACTTCTTGTGAAGCAATTCAGGCATTTCGTTGGAAGGATGTGGGTATCGGCTGACTTACATATGAAGCGACCATCACAGTCCGGAGTTCTGTATGGAGTTGCTCACATGTCCATGGGCGGCAATGACCTAGCACCCATTAGATGCAAGCTCGTTTGCCACTCCAATCATATAAAAAAGATATTCTAAACTTCAACATCCCACAATCTTACTGCTGCATAAGGTTTTTGGAATCCATCTTTTAGTTAAGGTAGCATTAAAATACCTAATTTTTCTGCGATCCCCTAGTCTTCTACAGACAAAGAGAGAACCTTGCTATGGCGCATAAAATGAAAAGCAGCCACAAAGCGCAGAAAATGAGCATTTAATGTGTGTTGTTTCAGCAGTGTAAACAATTTGTTAATTCATGATATTTCACTGGCATCCATAAATCTATCGCCTAACCGCGATCAGTTATCGAATCGTCGAAAATTCACCGCGTAAAATTTAACACCAACCACTGTTACTGCATTTTGATGTAAAATGAACGTTATTTCCGTCATTTTGCGGAAACGGCCCTGCTCCCGTTTCGTATTGGATCGCTGGATTGTTCCGGTGGTAGCATCGGTTCTGATTGAGGTGCCATCTGAAATAGCCAATTTAATTTATAGCCGTAGTCAACAATTTTGCTACCTAAAAAAATTTCTCATTTTATGGAACATTATCAAAAGCCTTATTAAAAACTGTCTCCGGTAACAACGCAACTGTTGCCGACTTCAAAAGCGGTTCATGTCTATTAAAGAGTGACTTTGATGTCTATTGGATTGATTCATTATTATTATAGTTCAAGTCGACGACATTTAGCTGTTTCTTAAACATAAAATTAGCTGATTTTCTTATTTTAATATAAGATTTAGCTCCTCTCTTCTACAAATTCCAAAAGTTGTTATACTGCAAGTATACAATTATCGTATGTATAACAGAATGCATGTTTATTGCATTCTAAGAATCGTACGTACATGATTGCATTAGTGTAATCACGGTTTCAATATAATTCTCCGAAATACAACCCAGTCTTTTCACCCGAGGAGTTTGTTTTCCATCGCAATGATCGATATGTTTTTTGGCACGGCGATCCGTTCTGTGCGTACCAGTGTTTTGAATACTTAATGCCCTTGTACTAGCTAGTTCGGTAATATATTCGGACCGCAAACTATGACCGCACCAAAGTATTACGCAATGTTGAGGGCAGAATCAAGTTTCATCCATTTGCTCATGTACCGTCCGACTTGAATGTTTGATTTGTTCGTTTTTTTCCAATGCTCCCGTTATTTCTTACGTGTTTACTTTTACCTCTATTTATTTGTTGTTGGCTTCTTTAAGGTTTTTTGCTGAGGAAGGTTGCTTTTTCGTTAAATTTTCCGTTGTGGCCATTTTGACGATTTTAAAATTTAATATACCTACTTCGCGATCCGTGAGATTGACAAAAAATGTAATGTAGACTTCCGTTCCTCTAACAATGATTCAACCATTCTCATGAACCACATATTTTTTGCTCACTAAAACATCTAACTCATCTTTTTGGATTGACCCAGATTAAGTGATAAAGCTTCACCTTGAAGAACATCTATAAATTTTATTACTATACTTCCAATTTTACGTTATATTTTTCTACAAAATTCCGGTATCTAAAATATATTGTTTACGCCGTAAGCTCCGTAAACGTTCTCTATTCGTGTTGTATATTACTCTAATCTCATTACCAACTTTCTTATATTATGTACGCACACAATGAAAACTTGGATCTTAACAAAAGACGTCAAACTTGGTTGTATTATAGTCTGTTCTGTGATATCGTGCTGCTTTTGTACATTTTGTTGGGAAGTGTATCAATGTGCAAGTTTCGTGACATTCCGCGTTTGGAAGTAAAAATTTGATCTATGCACCGTTCCGTTCCGAATCATTTGTTGTATTCGCTAATTGTATGGAGGCACATTAATCGTTGACATTATGACCAAATTATTGATATTGATAATTATTGACTATCTCTTAAAATTTTAAGGGATATAAAGACAATACAAGTAGCATCGTAGAAGGGAAAGGTAGTAAAGTATATTAAGATCTAAGCTTTCTCCATTTTTCTTCAACTTTTATAATATAAGGCCTTGGTTCACAATACAAAGAAATAATGTTTATTGAGAATAAGGTCAGGCTGGTTTTGTTCGGAACTTTTTAATCGGATATTATCAAAGTATTAATGAAGCAGAATTTATAACGTGACAATAGAAAGGAAAGGTTGGTTTTTTGTTATATTTGTTCTATTCAGTACCTGATTATGAAAGGCCGTTCTTTCATCACAAGATTCTAATTAATTATTATAATGATTAATTATCAGTACATCCTAATAACTTAATTTTCAATTAATTACAATTAAATATACGCAATTGTTAAGATTAGAGACTTACATAACGAACTTAAAGGCCAACAAATAACTAGTAATATCTTAATACTGGTACTAAAAAATTATACGATACTTAAAAGTAAACATTTATACGATTATACTCAAAAAGTTATGAATTTTGTTTATAATTAAATTTACAAAGCGTTTTGCAGTAAAAATATTATTCCAAGCAGTGCTCTTCATTACGCGATGGTAACGCAAATAAATCATTCTCGTAAATAAATGATCCTCCTCTTGAAAATATATTTGGAAAATTTTAATAGGTGTTTAATTCGTCCATTAAACAGAAGCAGCGTTTTCCCGAGCGAGATATCATCAATGTGGGAATAAACAACATTTTTGGGCTCGTTTGCCTCCGCAGAATCCCAGAATATCCCACTTAAAGTAAATTATCCCTCAAATATAATTAGGAAGGAAGCGTTTTTATTTAAAACGCAAGTTAATTAAACGATCTTTTAAACTCCTCGGATTAAACTTTTTCTCATTATCCAACGCGGTTACGTAAACAAAAATGAGCCATCGATGGTTCAACTTTTAATGAACCCAGCAATCTTCCGAAGGCGAGTGTACTCAAATTGACTGCTTCAGTTTATTAGTGTTTATTGCAGATGTTCCGCTAAAGAAGTTCTCCTTGTTGACAGAATTGTATCTAAGTAGCTTCGAAGTTGTTTGCATCATGAATAACGCTAGTGCACGCAAGAAATATAAAGTTCATTTATAAGCAAACGTTAGTTTTCTTCACTTGCTTTAAGTTTCAATCAATGTTGTATTTCTAGTTTATAACTAATCCATACATCATAAATCTATTAGAGCTTATGTTATCATTCAGTCGTTTCCCACAAAAACACCGAATTCTTTTTCATGTCGACTTCGTTTCGTTCGTCGTTATATTATTTGAGGAGTCTTTGTCACACTGTCAGTCCATATCTGTCGTCTTTAGCGAAACGTCCGTTCCAAGTTCTATACATTAATCATAAATCCCTAATTGGTAATGTCGGTGGCCGTACATAGAAAGTCGCGTCAAGAAGTTTCCAACTACCAACACGTGCGTTGAACACTAATAAGATCCAAACAGTTTTTATTGATATATTACGGGCTCTTGCTAAATGTGTCTTATAAAGACTTTGTAATAAATGGTAAAAAGTTGTACGTGAAAAAATAAGAACTGGAAATTGAGTAAGAAAGGTTTTATTACCAGAATTTAAGCGATTAGCATTAAAAAATCTGTTACGAGCAACAGTACTAAATATATTTACGACCGGCGAAAGTTTATGATTGTTTAGTACCAAATAGAAATTTCCCAGTGTACATTATCTAATTACGTACTCTATTCTTGTATTACTACTTACTACGATAGACGAAATGTTAATGGACTAGTTTTGTCAATGTAAACGTGTAACGTAATTAAGCGCTCCGATCCTATAATCCGAAACCGACCAGTACCGTTCTCGTCAGTGTATCTAACATCGTTGCTATTTACCTCTGCTCGCCTGGTACGTCGATACATTCGAGCCGCATGTCACGATATAGTCTGATTAGCGGTGATACCGCCCGGGTTGCCAGGGCCGTGTACTGAATACACGATCGACCTCCCTTCAATTTCTCCTACCCTGGTGGTCGACTCCTTGATTAGTTTCGGTTTAACGCTACGTTTTCTTACTTATCTCGTCTATTTAACTAGGTTTCCCTACCTACAAGTATCCATCCTTCGACGGAAAGTTCAGCTTCACATTGTTATAGTTGCGTAATTGAAGTTTATCTTGTAGCTAGATGAAGCCATGCCTGGCTCGGCAAATGCGATAATACGCCTGGTTTATGAGGGCGTCGAATCGAATAGATTGACGAATTGTAGTTACGTCATTGACTGCATATTATTCTAATTATACCGTGCCAATTTGCTATTATTAATGCCTATCAATAATTGTAACTTTAACTAATTTAGTATGTTTGTTGGCAAATGTTAAAATATTGCCTTTCCAGGTTTTAATGAAAAGTAATGCAAAAAAAATTAACGGACATCTTTTTAGGATCTTTGTTATAAATAGCCATTACGTAATTGTAAAACATACAAACGGTATTTTATTCCTTATAACTGTCTAATCACCTACCCGTCTCCATAACTATAAGTCAAAAACAATTTTGTTTTGAAATCTATCCGAGAGGCGTTGCCACTATCGAGTCTATTATTTAATCATAAACAGATAATAAATTGTTGTCACACATGGACATCGTCGGCTTTTCACAATGAGTACCCCTTGAATAAGTAATTTCAGTTGACAGGCTTCTTGCACAAGTTATGCATGCTGTTGCAATACCTTCAAAATTTCCTCTGTAACGTGATTCACGTACACATTCAACACATCCACACTTACGTAGCGAGTCACTGCCTGAATTTTAAAATTGCGTACGTTAACTTGGAAAGCGTAGAACATAGTATGAATACGTGCCTTCAATATTACCAGTTCCTATTCTAATCCCTTTATTTCCTTCATTTTCTTGAATGTGAATTTCACTGGATGCTATACTAAAACCATTTTTTCTTTAATCTGTCGCTTCAACGTTTCTAAGATCAGCTGTATTTCTTTGTTCATTTGCCATTTTTCTCTGCCTTTGTTATATTTTCTATTCTTAGAAGATTTCGTAGTTTCATGAGCACTTCGGTTTGAATAAAAAGTTCATTCGGTTTTAATAAAGACGCAAATTTGGTATTATTTGTAATGTCGTATCTTATTTCCCAGGAGTACGCTATATATTTGTTTATTAACGAGCTGAATCAAGCTGTACAAATCTATGTAAGTATTATAGTAAGCTTTTAAATTGCAAATTAAAACTTTTCTTAGAAATTCCGCAAAATTAATGCAGTATTTTATCTTTTTCAACCGTTGTCCTTTGTATTATGTTCCCGTTTCCTTCTTTATGGAACATTGTATAGCGAGGGTTGAAGACGATCAGATACTTTCAAAACTCCGTATATTTCTTCTTGATGTGACAAAATTGCACGTACGAACGTGGCATGATTGTTGTTAGCAAAAAGTAAGACTTGAATGTCCTGTTAGCGAAATTTCCTTGCAAATATTTTGCTTGTTACGTTTTTAAAATACGTTGCTTAGGTTTTCACGTGAAGAGTATTTCAGCAAACTGTGTTTGTGTATTGGAACAGGATCAACTTGTGTTTAAATTAATTAGAGTTGATTTTGTTTTATTTATTTTAGAAACAGTTCATATTTTGTATATTTGGTGAAAAGAATTGTATGTGGTTTTGGATTACTTAAACGAAGATAAAGACGTGTATATTAATTGTAGTACGATATCGATATCATTTTTCAATAATTATGGTCAAAAACAACCTGTTCCTAATCTTAATTCTCGTTGTGTCCTATCATAAGAGTTTAATCCTATTTATGACTATTTTAACGTTATGGGAGCATTATATTCCATTTAACTATTACATCTTGATCCCTCTTTCTATATATGATTTTCTCAGCATCCTAAAAACTGTTATACTCTCTTGTAACCTTATCCATCTGTAATAAGCATAAGTTGTAACAGTATCTTATGTAGTTCATGGGGGCCTAATAGTTCTAATCTGATGGCACGTAGCTTATTGTCCCTAATTGACAGTCACCAAAATTGACCCCTGGGGCAGCCAGTATTAAACATTATTAGATTATCATCTCCCGTAATGCTTGTTTATCAGATAGCGGATCTTTTGAATCTTTTCTAGGCCTTTAAATGCTTTCAAAAGAAAAGCTAACCTTCGCACTAAAAATGCCTTCACCGCAAAATGACTTTACATTTTTAAACTTTCCACATTACTGAATTTATAAAGGAGTTTCTTTAGAGTTTAAAACCGTTATAGTTAAAACTACCGAATAGTCGTGAAGTGAGATCATTAAATAAAGTTTTTAAGTACATCCGTTCCATCTGAAGTAAACTCGGACAACACATTACGCCTCGCAGAACTAATAATATCTAGATAACTTTATCGGATAGTACTAGCTCCACAATACGGATTCTTCGATCCGCGACTATCAATTGTACTTGACCGATTTTTTCTTAGTATTGTCGCAGCGCCGCATCGGCTTAAGTGGTTAGAGGGTGGGGGTAGGAGGCTGCAGAGGGTGTTCCTCCCAATGTCTCCTATCTTCCTGTTAAACGTCAGGTCCCGGGTGTGACGTTTGCGATCTTTGTCGATTCTGCAACTTGCAAGTCACACCCTAGATTCCAAGTTTTAACAAGATTACTGTAACGAGGATCAGCTAGATTTATTCTCTGTAACTTTGGCGTTTGATTTATTGATAAGACTTAAAATACGCAGAAATAATTTGCAGCATTTAAAATGAGTTACTATATTATAAGTAATAATGTTATAACATAGATAACTGATAATACCAATCGTTAAATAATAGTTTCTGTCAATTCTGTAAGTAGTCTAACTCCAGCCGAGACTAGTAACATAGTAGGCACAACGTAGTTTAAACTTAGTAGTCAAGTGTACTACAAACACTTTTCTCGCAGACTCCTATTAGTGAACTAGTGCCTTAAGACGAAATAGGCACTCTAGAACCAACATGTGTACTTAGTACATATTCAGTTCGACACTCCCAAGTTTATTGCAAGAAAGTTTACCAATTTAGCTGTAAGTTTCAGCAAACATTTTCTCCAATTTGGATGCGCAATCCACTGACGCAAGAGGACGTTGACTGTTTTCAAGATGTTTTCACATCGTCTAGCAGTCCACCTGATATGTTAGTGACTACTGCCGTCACTGGATATCGGTAATCAACCCCAGATAAGATAAGAGGAATACTTGAGGTCGCCCACGTATGCGTTACTACCCCTGAGGACTAATTTGGAACGACGAATAAGTATATTTTTCTTACCACGCCTTTTAAATTAAAAATCAGCAACGCTTGACTATTACATAGAAGTAGGTGTTCTAACAGAAAGCCTTTTCTGCTGAGGGAAAGAGAATATTTCTATTAATAACATTTCCTTTTCTGTTAGTGTCGTCTAACCGAAACGTGTTTTACACTTCTAACACCGTGTGCACTTTAGTCTGTGTAAATTTAGTTCGTCACTGGAAGTGTATGACGGGAAAGTTTCCTAATTTAACTGTAAGTTTTGGCAAATATTTGCACCAGTTCAGAATTGCAATTGGAGACACATGTGTGTTGCAAGATTACAAGATGTCGGTTGGCATTTCAACTTAACTTTGGTGAAGTAATTTTGTTTTCTGTATATTTCAAAAATTTGCTATCATTTAATTATTGGTCTGTTATTAAAATACAAGTTGTTTCTTCAATGAGCTTGATATTTCATTTTCTATTTTATTATCAAGAGATTGTGTTGTTTTATCTTCTCTTATATAATCTTCAATTTATCAATCGGCACCGACAGTATAACGTTATTCTTTAATTAACATACATATGCCAATGAGAATAGACCATTCGAACGATCGAGATCTCTCGCTTGCAGCATTTGGTGCATAATTCACTTCATTGTTGCGGAGCGAATTCGAGTACTCGTTGTGAATTTAGTTCCGACATTTCTAAATTTATTACAACAAAGTTTACCAATTTAGGTGGCGCTCACGGTAAATATTTGTCCCAAATTCTGAGCAACGATTCGAGACACTTGCGTTTTGCGAGAATGTGACCATTCTAGAGAGTTCGGAATTGTTTTAAGGTCTTTACGAATATTCCTCTCGAAATACCAATCAGTGCCAACGGTTTCTGTGCCATTTTTTATTGATTCTCATTCAACGATCGATGTAAAAGGATTAACTTTTCCATTAAGATTCTTCTTTATGGTTTCTAATCTGAATACTGGTTCAGAACTCATTGTAAAATAAAATATTTAGTCATTGTTAAATTTGCTGCTATCGAGTTTATTGAAATAAAGTTCATAATGTAGCTGCTAATATTGGTAAGTAATTGTTTTGATTCAGATGTTGAATTAGACTGTACTGATTGTTTTCTTTAAGGCGATATTTATTTAAGTTATATTTTGAAAATATGACTTGAAATTTTAAGAAACTGGTAAGTATTGTTAGCTTCAGCAACTTCATTCTGAAGTAGTTATGCTATAAGAATCTAAATTCAAACTATAATCAAATACGGCTTCTGTTGCTGGTATGTAATTAACATAAGGTACCACTTACCTGACATAATACCTAATTCATAAACAACTTGTACATATTTTATTGCCGGACAAAACCTTAATCGAAATAAGTAGCTCTACCCAAATAGCAATCTAGTCATTTACTAATACTAAATTGTCACGCCTAGAAACACTTAGTAATTCGGTCAGCCTTGACTTGTAGGTATCGAAAGCAGTTGGAGGTTGCGGCGTGCGACTGCGGCCTGCGATTGCAGCTTACGCGGCTCAGCGATTATATGTAAATACTAACTGACCCCGCAAACGTTGTTTTGCCATATAAGGGGTATGAAAAATAGATATTGGACGAGTCTCAAACCTACTCAATATGCTCACAAAATTTCATGAGAAAAAGTCGAGCCATTTCGGAGGAGTACGGGAACGAACATTGTGACACGAGAAAATTATATATAAGATTGTAATATAACTTCATGTAAACATAACAATTTAGAAGGTCCTAGCATTATTATTTTAAGGGTAGTAACACGAAAAGTCCTTATCTTTTGTTAATGGTAACTTTCTCGTTTTGTTCATGTGTTATCTTCAGGATGTAATGTATTCTGCAGTTATCTATATTAATATCATTATTATGTGAGTCCCAAATAATACCATTTGCTTTCTTCCCGTGAATATCGTAACATGCCACTAAGGCGTTAAACCCAGGAGGAATAAAACACGAGGTGTGTTAACTATGATAAATTAATTCTTAACATCCTACATAAATTACATGAATCATTAGTCAGTGAATGATCACATCGTGTACTTTTCTATGGTATGTTTTTTGCATCTTTCAAGCAATTTTGGACTAAGTCGCAGGGATTTAGTATCTGGAGCCGCAACGTCGAAGCCGCACAGTAAAGTCTTATGTTAGTCTACCAGCCCAGAACGAGGCGCGGCCGACCGGCTCGCACGCGATCCACGCGTTAATCACAACTGTTGACGGGCCTGTGATATGCCTAAGTAGAAACGGCTATGGTGGTGGAAGGCACTGATGTAATTTGTGAGATTTGTTCGCGTATATCACGATGCTTTCTATGAAATATGAACGTCCGCGCGCGAAACCATCTATCTATAGGTGTTTGTTTTTTTTTCTAAAATTTTATTTCGTTAAAATGTCGTGTTAATATGTGTATATAACTTCTTAAAATTGACGTATATTCGTTGAATAAAAACCTCTACTTTTATTAATAAACGATTTCATCCAAAAAAAATTGAAGTACAGCTAGTTTTTGTATTTTTCTTTCAAGTCATTACATATAGCGTGTTTTATATATTTTACTAAATTTGTTAAAAACTTTATCATGATGTCTTCTATACCTATTCCTTCATTGGGTTATTTCCCAAAATAACATTTTCATCTTTATTTATCGTATCATTGTTGTAGTTCGGAACATCACGTTTCATTACAAAACATTTTTACACAGTTTTCTTCAGCTACGTTAAGTGATTTCGTTATCTTTTGTACCTGTATTATAAAAAGAGCACCTTAATACAAGTACCTTTTTACGTAATGTAAGTGGTTTACGATAAATAATACTTTGTATTATAAATAATACCGATAAAAGCGATCAAACAACGAGAGATTTATTTTACTTCGAAGGCGAGTCTAATAATAAATGGGATACTGTAAGCCGAATTTTGTTTCAGACAAAAATAGTTATATATTCAGAGTTCAGTGGACGATTGCTCCATGAAAAGTATTTCTAGTCGATTTGATGGCTATCTATAAAATGTTTAGGCAGCACGCACACGAACTACTAATCGGATATAAATTGCTCATTGACTGAAATATACGTTAACATATTTTCTGTGCAACCTTGATGTTTTTGTCTCTAATGCGAATATTAAACATTTTTATATTACTAATATCTCGGCATAGTCGCAAGATTGACGTGGTACATTATTTAATACGTGACATACATACGCATTTTTTAAAACCGCGTCGTCTAGACATCCATCTTCTATACTAATATTATAAAGAGGAAAGATTTAATTTTTTCTTTGTTTGTTTGAATAAAATAAGCTCCGAAACTACTGGACTGATTTGAAAAATTATTTTACTAATCGAATCCTACATTGCCCTGATGAACATAGGCTATATTTAATACGAGAAAAAAATAGGAACCTGCGTGAAAATTTCGATAACGTAACGCAACGGGCGAAGTCGCGGGTTCCACTCGTTTTTTATATTCTAAGTGTTGAACCTTGAATTTTTTTGTTTATTTCATACACGTTAGTTGGATATTCTCTTACGGCTCCCACGTTATCTGCGACTGTTTGTTTAAGTAAGTGTACGAATAGACATGCGGCTCCGGTTGCATTTGCGTTTATTTCAAAATAATACACATCATTTTTATGCGTCCAAATGTTTTGGTGTTATGTTTAGATTTTCTAATATAAGATTCATATATGGATTTTCGTAAAGACGTAATATAAAATGAAGTTAATTAGAGTGTATCTATTAGATAGGTACCACATACCAATCCTTTGTAGTTCGATTCCGGAAACCACCGCCACTAATTCTGCCTTACAACAACGTTAACGTTATAAATTAATATTCAGTGAAATCAAGGAATCTGCGATCGGAGTCTTACAAAGCGTCTTTTTTCTCAGATATCAGGTAGGATATATTTTATCTGGAGTTAATTACAGATGTCCATGGCATTTGCCACTTTCCATGATTTAAAATTTATTGTTTAAAATAAATAATCATATGTAATACTGACAATATAAGATAACAAAGCGATGTCCCGAAAAGCTGTACCACACGGATAAAGAGACCTAAAATTAGGTTAAGTTGTGTTACATTATTTGTATTTGATATAATATCATCATAGATAATTCCATGTATCACTCGAGCAACATCCAGATTGGAACATTAATATATAATACCTAATGAATTAGATTCATGTTATCAGATATGTAGAACTTAGCAATATTAATGTAACAATCAATTATATTAATGTATTAATCTTAATAAGGGAGTCAGTTAGTTATTACTCCTATATGCTCTTATTGTATCCGTCTCAAAGTAACCGATTAGGGGCCCTTCAATCAAGGTTGTTTGCGCAAAGTTTGTGCCAACTTGATGATTGACCTACTTAGCGAGTTTTGCTAAAGCTCACGTGACGTCACTGACTAACTTGCACACCTTGCAAAGCTTTTGATCTCTTGTCTCTGTCGTGTTTAATGTTTAATTTTGAACAACGTTATTGTATGGAATTGAATTAGTTCGAAAGTTTAAGTCGAATGAGTTACTAAATTGAAATGTGTACAAATGGAGTCGTTTCTAATAAGCATTTTATTAATTAATCAGTTCTAGTAAAGTAATAATATGTGTAGAACGTAATTAAAAATAACTAAGTATACGGAAATAAGCAAAATGTCTTTGCATTTAGCCACTGTTAAACGTAACAGATGTTTAAAGTTAATGTTTTAACTTTTAGGATCTGTAAAAAATCTCCGTAGAAACAATTAAAGATTTTCGAGTCTTATATAAAAGAACTCTTAAAACAAGTCGAAGACATGTGTAGTAGGAGAATCAAGTCAAACAAGACATAATATGTAGTAGCAGAATCGCCGTAACAGTGAAAAGCGTATACAGAAAAAATCTCCAATCAGTTTAAGACCTTTTAATTTTTAGAATCTTCAAAAACCGGATGGTCCCCTTAACAAGTTGTTATAGTACTCTCCAGTACCTTTACCTTCTTTATTAAAAATAAATGGAGGCTTTTGAATGATGTCAATTGCCACCTGACCTTTAGCAGTTTTCACTTGAAGGATAACTTCGAGTTCCACCGCTGAAGAGTAAGCGAACAGCTATAAATCATCACACGGCACCACCGCCACTCCTATTTCTGCCTGTTAAGCGCTGCTATATTTTAGTCTGAAGGGTGTGGTAAGGAGATATACTTTTCAGAGGCATTCCAGCTTAGTCTCCAAGAGTAGTGGCGCTTCTGTAGCCGGCTTCAGAAATAGGAATCTAATTTTATCTGGGGTTCATAACAGATGTCTATGAACGGCAGCAGCCACTTACCATCAGATGGGCTGCATGCTCGTCTGCTCCTCCTATATTGTAAAATGAAATAATACACCCAAATATGTATAATGCTAATTTGGAGTGTCACATTTAATGCAATTATCCCTCAATGCACAAAGCAATAGAAAAAAAGAAATAGTGTAGAAAAAATAGAACTTTGGAATTCTTCAAATGTCATTGCAGTTCATGCATATCCAAGAAGTCAAATAAGTATAATCAATTGGATTGGTCGCAGAAACTTTGCTTCTTGACACTTAACAGTTAACATTGGTAACTTTAGATAAACTACATAACTTCACATTATAAATATAAAATGTATTCACTCGAGTTTATCAGTATATCAATGAGTTTGCATTGGCTATGCAACTTATTTGATCATTTCATTAATATATCATCTCTCTACGCCCATCTCTTTCATGGTAACAGGTTCCTTATTATGTTCGTCAGAATTTTCTTTGTGAACGGAAATTTTAATTGAGATAAATTCGCCAATTTTGAACACTTGATCGTTCTGTTTAAATGTAAATTCCATTACCATTATCAGTAATTATGCTTTTCCCTTAGAGCAACGTTCCCTTATCGATTTGGTAAAAATAAATCATAATGGCATTGAATCTGTAGCAATATAAATATTCATATAACATTTAAAATGTATAAGTTCCAGAATTCCAATACTTCACAGAAACCTTTTTCATAACGAAGTAAAGGACAAGCGAGCATGAGGTCCACCTGATGGTAAGAGACAACTGCTAGCCTTGGACATCTGTAATCAACCCTAGATAAGATTTGCCGTAGATATTGTGTGCTACCCATGAGAACACATGTTATCACGCGTTGAAGTTGAAACCCCTAGGATAAGCATGAGACATGCTTCAAAGCTACCATACCCTTCAAAACTAAACACTGCTGTTATACAGCAAATATACGTGTGGCGGTGGTGCCTCCAAATTGAATCGCGGAGGGTTCTATCCCCTTAATAAAAAAACAGACGAACACCGACTGACGAACTTCAAAAATTGGGTCAAAATTGAGCTGTCCATCTTCGTAGAATCAACTTAAATGCAAAATTTCGTAAAACCACAAGCGATCCGAGGAAGCAACGGCAATATAACGAACGTCCGTAATCTCCCAGGAATGGCGCCGGTGACCTAATTACGCTTTGCATATTTTGAACACTCAAGTGAACGTTAAATCCCTCTTTATTTGGATTAAGACGTAATTTACTTTAATATGCAAATATAATTATATTCTATGCTAGCACAGACAATGGTTGCTTTAATTTTGCATGATTATGGTGTTCTTGAAATGAATGCAGATATAATTTTGCGAGCATGTAGAGTTATTCTGTATAATAATAATACATTTACAAGTCACATTTTGGTTTTTATGTCTGTCGGTATTGTAAAAAAAAATCCCAAATGCCCTTAAAGAAATACAATTTCGATAAATCGTCAATTCGTACAAATTTGTTATATTTTTGATGACTGCCGAAATGATGGTTGCATATGTACCAATTAACATTACCTGACGTGACTCACGTAAATGATTAAACAAAGCCACTTCTATAACTTGAAGTACCACAAAAACCATTTCGTACCCAAAAATGGCGTGTTCCAAGTTAATAAAACCACTTTTGTTTCCACTTTTACCTTTTCCGTATAACCGAAGTGTTTCTGTGTACAGTAAGTACGATTTCCGTCCAAAAGCTCGTGCGTTCTTCATAAAGTAAGGGTTTACGCATTTCCTTCGCTTGTGTATTTTGAGCTCGCTTTATGTGCCACTTCGCCCTTCCTCTCGGCTCCAACTTGCTCGTTCATTAATTGTGTTGAACGCCTTTCCTTAATTATTTTGTCAACAAAAGTCCCTCATTATTATGTTACTTTCATTCCATCTTCAACGTTTTCAGCTGATTTGATCATCTTCATTGTAACTATAAAACTTTCTGAATGTCAATGTTTTCGTGTTACTTTAAAATAAATTTGCGTAGATATTAAGTACACTGACTTTGAAACCTACTTAATTTGAAAGAATAATGTTTATTGTAGAAATTCTTGTGCTCACAAAACCACAAAGTACGTGGAAAATTCATATGAACTATGACATTTTGAAAATACAACAAAAATGTCTTTCATACCTCCTGTAAATTTGACATAAGCTCCTCAGTAAATGTTCGAACATGCCATTTACATATTTACAGTGGAATTGTTACGATTATCAATTCAAAACAAAATTTGAAGGAACTCATGAAAGCGTACGTTTTATTAAGCTCGTACGGCATGTTAAATTATGCATGACAGTGCAGTGGCTCGTTGTAGGAGTTTATGTGGTCATAAACACCCGTAACTGCCTAACAGGGGAACCCCACCACCCTTATACCCTGATTACCGGTGAGAACCTCAATAACTGTATTTATGTCGTTTGCTACAGTTATCTGTTCGATACATGTTTTTATTTCATTACCTTTCTCTATTAAAATTTTATGAAGCAATTCATTGCTTGGAAAATCAGTATTATAGTATTCTTTGTTTCACATTTGTAGATTATTTTCATTTTGCATTTCATATTTAGTACTAGTACTTTCATATGTTTAACTTAATGTATTTTTTAATCATATTCTCTTGTATTCGGTAATCTGATTAATAATATACGCTTCCGTTACGAGCTCAAACTGAAAGCTTGTATAGCCTCGTTTTCTTATCAACGTAAGGTTTCAAAGCAATTTCCTTTTCAATTCATTCCCAAGCACCTTTCCCGCTGGTGTTTTCTTTGTTATTTTCATTAAATTGATATATTTAGCCTACATAAAAAGTAATACTGCCGTTATTTGGAAATATTTGTTATTATTGAGTTCTATCTTCTGATTTCTTGTTAATATACGTTCAGGCTTTTGAAAGTGTTTTTTTATTCAAACATACTACACATACTCGACTACAATGAACATTGTAATAATAATCTGTAGAATTGGGTTAGAAATTGATTTCTTTATAAACTTTAGACTACTCAATTAAACATTATGGAAATGAAATGTCTTTATAATCTGCCGATTTATTGCCAATTTTTTATAATTGAAAATTTAACAACTACATTAATTTAAAACATTGAATGGCAGTACTCCGCGTTAATCTCCGAGGCCGGTCTGGTTTAAAGATTTACGGCCCCCTTGTAATTGGACTGAAGTAATGTCTTTGTTATCCATGAAATAAAACACTGTTAAATAAAGATTTAAGTGTCTATAACGATAGAGGGTGATATAAACGAGGGTTGATTTGGAGCGTCTAGTTTCATTGGTCAAGTGATCTTTGATTTTACTTTTATGAACTTTAAAATTAGAGTGTGATTTTTAATTTCATGATGATGATGAAAATCATTATTCACAGTAGAAGATGAAAATCATTATTCACAGTAAAATATTAAAGAGTATTTACATGAAACACATTCTTAGTTACTTTTGAAATAATACATTCACGTGTATTTGAAAAGTAAGAATCACGGAATTTTCTCACTCGTATGTCAAATGTTATATTTATCTCATGTATTCCCCTCGCCTTTTTAAAAGTCGCGACATTTACTTTGGTGGAAATATTTTCTCGCTCTCGTTATTTTTAATGTTACGTAGGATTTTCTGATAGCTTTGTAGATGTCACAGTTTTCCCGCCTGTTTAATTATGCAACGCCGAACAGTAAAGTGCAGTCGACGGGAAGTTTTATGGCGCCCGAAATATCTTGTTTATCATCATATCGATCGTAATAAACCAGGAAACTGAGATTGTTTATGGATTAATGATGATCTATCTCCAAATGTGGAGGATTTGGGTTAGGATTATCTTAATTTATAAACATAATGTAGTTATATTGCATTAGTTTGTTGTATTCAAAATTTCACGACTTTTAAAACTTAATACAGAAACGGTATCCCAGTTCCATCGACGATAAACTACAGACATATTCTTATGACAAGAAATTATTTCCCTAGTTTCTTTAACATGAATAGTAAGACTTAGTTCTATAGATATTTGCTTATTATTTTTTATATGCACTTTCAATCTTTCTGAGGCCAATTCTGGGCATAGGTCATTCCCCAAAACTAAAAGATGCCTTCAACATGCATCACCGTACTGATTCAAATGCACCGTACTGTTTTGCGGAGGAACATGGGTTTGGTCCTATTTTATTTTGAAAATATTTCTTTCTTAATTTAAATTATTATTTTTCTTGTTGCAGAGCTAGAGGGCGGTCGGGCGTGG
>DWIJ01000007.1:0-19868 GCA_018248315.1 Chioides albofasciatus
AGTCTGTTACTGCTTATTATGTATTGCATTAATGACGGAAAACTTTGCAAATATTTCATAATTTAACAAAATTATGAAAGAAAAAAGAATATGTTTAAAATGATATAATAAATATGAAAATAAAATGCTATAGATTTTCCAGGAAAAGTCAAGTATTATACTTTGACAGACTTTTACTGCATTTTCAGTTATTTGTTCAGTTTCAGTGATGTATGGCTTTCATGAACTTTATTAAAAAGATGCGTTGAACGTGAATATGAAATTCTTCAGATTTTCCTGAAAAAATGAAGTCCATAATTGCGCACTTCCGTTTTATTACACCTGGCTGTTTACTTTTCATTTTGAATTGTTTTTCCCGGAAGGCTCGAAATTGACTACAATAAGGCTTGCCTTTTCTTTTTTTTTGCAATTCTGTTAAAAATCTTTAAAGCAGTCATGACAAAAACATATGAATAGCTTGCAATTTACAATCTTTCTTTGTTTATAGTTTGATAGTCGTAAAAATAATATTGTAGGTAAAATAGTACTCAAAGCTATAAGTTGTAAGATCAACTTTTTCATGATGTATAATAGTCAATTGTCGCTTAAGTTTGGAAAGACACGACCTATTCCCTTTTAAAAGTTACTGATATTCATCCCTGTTGTAACCTACTTCTCTATAATGGCCGTCATTTGCCACTAACTCTGTGCTTCACAAGCAAAACTTTTTCAATGGAACTTACAAAGAAAAGTGCATTTTCATCTCCATTAGAGTGTCGCTATCGACATAGCTTAGGGCGTTATCGATAATGCACCGGTTTGTCTCACCGCCAACAACGATTTTTCTAAGTCTGAGTTGAAGTACATTAAAAATGTGAGCCATTATTTTCTTTGCAGTACCTACAGAACTGATATAAGCCAAAACTGATCTATATACAAATATTAGATGAATAATAATATATTTTTTTACGTTCCTCAAGTTACAAAAGGAAGTTCAATAAGTGTAGACGGCTGATATTCTAAATTCGAATATCGATTCAGCCTTGAATGCTTCATCTTAAATATACTTAAGAAGCTTATTGGACTTTCAAAATGTCCAAAATGTCACAGACCGGCATACCTTACATAGAACCCTCCTTAAAACTTTGTTTGCCGAGTACCGTAAGACGTTGCCTTGAAGGATATTGCCCAATTTTACGCTTCCGTCCATATTTGGCCACCGTAAGTATCACTAAAAAGTCGGACCGTCACATAAGTTACGTTTATTGATTATGTTTACTGCTAGTAAACATCTTTACTGTGGTGCTTAGGTAAAAGTGTGTTTCCATTATGTGAAGGTGAGAATGACGACGATGTATACTTTTGTGACATTACTATAAATCATACTAAAATTTAGTTTTTTAATACTCTAAACTTTAAGGGTAAAGTAAAAGAAATGAGCCAGTAATACAGATCCATTTGGAAGTCGGTAAAACTCTTGTAAGTTTAAAAATTCTGAGCTTTAATGTGGTCATGTTTCAAGTTCTAAGAACACTTGTAGTTCTCGCTTTACAAGTTTCTTTGACTTGAGCAAGTCCAGAGAAAAAGTCGTATATAAATCATCTCGTATCATACAAGTGAATGAGACCGGTGTGAATGTCGCAGGACGATAAAGCTGAGGCGAGCTTATCTTCAGTTTTTATGGTGCACTGCGTTGGGACCACGTCAGCGTGGTGTGGGCGCTGAGTTACGGTAACCTTGGCTTTGTGACTACGTTGAATGGAAAATTTGACGGCATTGTCCACAATTTGTGTTCTAGTCACATTTATGTTTAAGAATGACGCTTTGTACCTACTGATTTTAATAAACTTTTAGGTGGTAAAATGGCATGTAAAAAGCAATTTTGTACTGAAAGGCTGCAATGGATTTCAAGTTACAGATAAACACGGAAACTCAGTTGGGTTCAGAAAGCAAGTTTGGATATAAATTTTGAAGTTCAAGTTTATTTTTAAGGAAAAGGCAAGTGGTAACAAAAGTTAATGATACCCATTATCAAGATTTGTGTGGATACTGTTTATGTTACAATACATCTTATGTAAAGTCTGTGTCTGGGAGGCATAAACAGTTATGAGTTTGTAACATGTTTCAGTAGTATCAATCTTCATTTGTATAAAGTTTATTACAGGCGTAATATGCCTATCATACTGAAATAATGTTACACGACATGTAAACATCTAAAACTTTGCAATTTTGTTCATAGGAAATATTCTCAAATTTCATTTTGTGTAGATTCATTAAGCTCATTAAAATTTATTTTAAAATATATGATTATGAGGCTTAAGCTGTAGTCATCGTGTTGATACTTAGTTGATGGGTCAAAACTTTTAATTAAAGGCGACATGAAGTAATTTCTTATAATGACTGTTATAAACTGAAAAAAAAAAATATAAGAATGTTTTAGAATAAATTCGCTGAGCTATTGAAGGTTACATTACACACAGACAGGCACATCATCTCACATCAGATTAACCTGCTTTATTTGCACGTAGTTTTCGTTGGACATTGTACGTCTACAGTTATTTTATTTAGAGGACGCGATACTTGCATAAAGATAGTAGCACAAAAGATGCATTCCTCGTAAATCGTTTGTTGTAATACCTAACACAAAGGCCGTGTTGTCATCTACTATTGGTGGGAGTCATTGAGCTGTGAGAGCTACTGACTTGTTTGCTTCTCGTTTCTTGTTTTGTTGGACGACACAACTTCTTTCATTAGAAGATACGACAATGGAGTGGGAATTGTTTATTGTATGTTTAAATGAAGTTTATTTTATCCTTGAAACATGAATCAGTTATTCCAAGTAGGTTTTATATTATATGTCTGACACGTCGTGTGGTGGTGTGTCATAGTGGTACTTTTTTCATACATCTAGAAGGTGACTTACACTAAATATATGCAATGACACAGCGCATACCTATATTTTTACTTAGATCATATTATGTCGTACACTTTATCTGTCCCTCTATTATTTTAATTAGTAACAGACTTAAATAAAATGCTACATGTACATTAAAAATATTATTAATTCCCTTGTGATCGATTTTATCGCTGTACCAGGGAGAACCAATTTATTAGAAAAATAGAAAAAATTCAGGGGGTGAAAATTAAATAATGGGATAAAATGATTGAAATCGTTTATTGTGTTGTTTATCTTGATAATTGTTCAAAATTTTGATTAATCTCTACTCTTCAAAGTAAACCCAAAGAGTCCATTACACAACTCTATACACACATGCATAGATACATACAATTCAGAGTAATAAAAGCGTGGTAAAAAGAATAGGTTCATGTACCTATAAACTTGTACATATATCAACTTCGCTAATAATAACATAATATTGGTTCTTAAAAACTTATGACTCACTATTAATAGTTTCAAGACTTTAGTGGGTATTTGCCACTTGACAGAATGAATAAAGATCGAGCATCGATTTCCTTATACTAAAATAGTCAAAGTGACTACTACTTGGTGTTCTAGTAAGCACAGATAAGATAGTAACGATGCTCTAAGGAATATTCTAAGAAGGCTTAGAATATTCCTTATGCTCCGATTCAAAAGACAAGTCGCTGTTAAGGAAGCACTTAACAATTGTACAAGTGTAATTCTCGTTGATCGAGATTTTTCAAAGCTTTATGGACAAATTGCAACTAACATCGGTATCATATAAATATAGCTTTAGAAACTTGTATGGAAGGACAGAATACAAACCATATTGAATTACTTAGAGATGCTCAAAATTTAAATGTACACTATATATTACAACTAGTATTCAAACTAGTTACCGACCTAATTAACCTAAACTTACGTACACTTCACTTCTCAGACTCTGTCAAATATGTATTGGTATCGTATGACTAGCTCGACCTATTTTACTTTAGACTATAAACTTTCCTCGTCCGGTATAAGACAAGGGCCTTACGTATGCGATCTAGTTATGACAAACACTCGATTCAAACGAGGTCATACGGTAACGCCGACACTTGCAATATTTACTGAAAGCAGCAAATATTTTATTTATGCTTACCCAGATAATTTTCAATGATGCATGCCGTCTCGAACGTTTATTTTGTTACCGTTTACTTGCAGCCACATAATAGTACAGAATTTAGTGTTGTGTCGAAATTACTTTTATTTTAATTTTTTATGGTTATTTCACATAGTTGTTTGTTTCAATGTCATCTAATTTAAAGTTCTTATCGTCCTAGTTGATTCATGGAAATTGCTACTAAAGAAACCACAAATTGCTACTAGTATAGATTTCCCTTAAAAAAATGGAAAAGTACACCTTACTTTCTCTCTTTAGATTTCTTCTTAGCTTTACGTTTAGATAAGGAAGTTTATGTTATACATGTATTAGAAACATTTAATAAATAAAACTTAGTGATAATGTTGTAGATGAAACTCTGCTCCTGAATCAGGGATCTAAGCTTCAAATTGAAGCTGAAAACTCAATAGCCTAAGTTTTTTTCTAAAAAACATCTCCATTGCGTGAAGTGCACAATTGAGATTATGGACCTTAACCCGTTTTTCTGCACGGAGACCTTTTCACCCGTACCCAGCACCATGTGGATGACCATAGTCCATGACTATTACCTTAGTAGTTAACCCTTAAAAGGTACAAGTCTCCCTGTATTAAAATGGAACAAATAATGACTAAAAATGCTCTTTATATCATTTCCTAGTAAAGTCGCCAGCTAAGACTAGTCTAGGAAATAGAAACGATAAAATATTGCTATTTGAAGTGCAGTTACGAGCAACTGATTACATTTTATAACTGCAATATTGATTTACTTATGACGTCATTTCCGTAGTTATTTAACATGACTGTATGTGAGAAAGTGATATATAACTAGAATCTAAGCTTAGTAAACATGTAGCCGTTTATGAGACAAGTTATTGATCTATAAGCGAGTGTTGGTAATCCAATTGACCAAGTGCGAATTGGTAGTATTCAAACACCCCTGATAATTTTTTTAAGAACTGATATGCAGGTTTTGCTAAAATATTTTCCTTCGCCATTTTTGCAAGTGATACTTAATTTTCTGCATACGAAAAAACTTAAAATGGGAGGTTCGTGACAGAGATCCGAATCTCAAATCCCCGATTGAGAGGTTGGATTTCTAACCACCAGGCAATTGCTTCGCTGAACCATTCAAAACAAATCGCTCAACCATTCAATTATAAAACAATGGTTGTTCTCACTCCACGTTAAACCGAGTTTATTCGTTCAGTGTTGTCTCTGTTGTGCTAACCACTTGTCACTCCCTCGCCTATTGTGAACTGGAAAACGACCTTTAATTACATCTGATGCGCATCGTTAAACGCGAAACTGTAGTTAAAAAAACTACAGTTTCTATTCAGTCTTTCCTTTCAAAACGGGAAGGATTTATGCTAGTCCACAGCCAAGTGCGAGTGCGTAGATATCGCACACCTTTGAAAATTTTATGGAAAACTTGGGAATGTAGGACATGCAGGTTTCTGCGCAATGTTTTCTTTGAAGAAAATATGTCAGTTATTTTTAATACACATACATAACAAAATGCAGCGGTAGACCGAAATTCATATTAATACCTAGCAATGCAAGCATTTTGCAACTTCATATTTTGAAGGTTATAGATCTGTCTGATTTAGAAGCAGTGAATAAAAACAGCTTATTAAAATAAAATAGTAAATTAACTTACATCTTACAATCCATACAATATTTTATTTAGCAATCAACGAAAACTGTAACCAACACATGTATTCACGAAGTACTGTAAAAAGGTTAAATAAAAGCAAACGTCTGTCACAAAACGTTGTTTAACCGAGTTTGTATTCAGTGTTCCACTTGACGCTTCCCTCGCCTATTGTGTGGAAGAACGACCTTTAATTACATCTGTAGCACCTTCGTTACCGAGCTACATTAATGAGAGACATTTTTTGGTTAATTAGTTTTCAAGATACAGTTTCTGCAGATCTGTACTTTAAAGTAATTAAAGTTTCTGTTTTGTTACGTTCGTTAATTCTGGTTAGACGCGTGTTCGAAACTTGTACTAAATCCATAGGCTTCGTTCGAACTTCGGGTTGGCAACAAATCTGTGTTAGGCAGTAATTAAGACTTCTAATTCCATTTGGATTTAGATGTATGTAAGTAGCATTGACTGTTGTCTGAATATGTTAAATTACATTAGCGAATATAGTTAGATTTTTATTTATGCTACGTTTATCTTTTAAAAGTTAAAACAATGTTACTAAAATATTATTTTTAGTCGTCGTGATCAAATGAGTATTCAGTTTCTGCTGCAGTTCTGAACAGTTTCTGCTTGAAATCAATCACATGCAAGTTTCCTAGTAAAGTTAGTTCCTGGTGAGACTTACGAGTCATCAGGAATCAAAGTATGGGAGTACAAGTTATCGACTTCTGCTAGGACTCCCTGTCCTACTCATATTGAGTGAGAGGTTGTTGAGGGCTGACCACTTTAGGTGGACTTCATTCTTTTCTATGACATGAAAAGGAAAAGTATATTCGGATAAAGTAATTTTCATGATGTTAATTTATTACATTTTATTATTTATAGCAAAAATTGAACCCATAAAGTCAAGTTTATTTTCTTAATTCATTTAAAGGATCGTAAAAAGTTTATGAGAATTAAGGCTTATGAATTTTTGATAGCTTTTCGTAATTGATATAAAAACTTTAAGGTTAGATAGCTTGTTTGAGTAAAATTACTAACTAAATTAAATCTGTTTATTTTTTAAAAAATAAGGTAAAGAAAAATTAGAGCAAAGGTTTAAATTATTTTTAAGGCGGAATAATAAAGGATTTTTTTCAATAATTTTGAAGTACCAAAAGAACGTGCGGTAGAAATACGAGTAGTCGTCGGAGTTAAACCAAAGACCACCACTAAAGTTCTACCACCCTCAATGATACGTAATTTAGTTAATTGTATCATGCGTTACTTTGCGGTAGTCCATGCTATTAAGTTAGGATTAACTACTATGCAGATTATTCTGCTACCAATATGTATGATGGTATATATTTTAAACCATGCAGTATGTAACAACTTCCCTCCAACATAAGATGTGTGCACGTGCAAGAAATAAGAATATACACCACTATACATACCACCAGCAGCACGTGCTTCGCTCCAAAATGGAGCATCATCAGGATAATATCCTGATGATGCTCCATTATGTTGACTCTACGATGGTTGATCGCTTACTTAGCGAAACGTAATTGTTACAAATAAAGTTTTAAAGAACTAAACGACTTAAGTTTAGCTAAGTGTCTGTAATACGTTAATCTGCACTTTCATCTTGAACGTGACAAAGATGAAACAGCGATACTTTACAATGTTATTTGTAGGGAATAAAAGGACTCGATTTCAATTTACTGGCAGTGGGGGATGGTGTAGAGATTGTATCGCTTTTATTTAATGGGCATATTAATTTCGTGTTACCACTAAGGACCCATTAAGTATGAGGAATAAATGTATTTTATGCGGGTGTCGAAATAAAAGTTTTTAACTTATGAGTATTTAACTAGATATTGTATGATGTATTTTCAAAGAGACGTTATGGTCGAAACTATTATCATTGCAGACCAGGAAAACAGAATACTTGTCCTTTTTTGAGATACTAATCAGTCATATATCAAAGAAAAAGGATTTTTTTCTTCCGTGGTCATAATTATTAATTATACTTTGTCCAATCATGAACTTAAAAAAATCAAAACTTAGCTGATTAACGTGTCTTATTGGAGTCTAAAAATACAATAATTGTAAATGATTATTATCTGGGTTTCACGCAATAATGGAACATAATAAATAAAAAAAATATTTACACAGACTGGAAATAGTTGCACCTACTATTCGTTAAACAATGCCAGCGCTCAGTACCTACTATGTCAGTTCCTTTCCATTACAATAACAGAGAAAAATTAAGAAATGTTAACTGAAAACAACTTACGTTAAGTTTTCTTCCGTAAATTCTTTGAAACGATCCCTTTAAAGAAAGAACGATAAACTTGTTTGCAACTTCAAACTTTACTACTTAAACTCTGCCCTTTGTGATTTTATTTTAACGCAACATCCGCTCTGCCAGTTTAATTGTCATTTTTCTTTGTTTTTGAAAGTCTTGACTACTGTTGGTACTTTGCAGGTTTGTTACTGTAATTATTGTTAACGAGCAGAACCCGCGACTTCGCCCTTTGGTTTACATTTTTGAAATTTTCACGCGGATCGCTATTTATTTCCTCGTACTAAATATAGCCTATGTTCATCGGCCTTAATGTAGGATTCTAATGGTAAATGAATCCTTTGAAATGAAAATCTTTCCTCTTTATAATTTTTATTAGTACAGATGCGTTGCAGTGGGGCTGCCTAAAGACTCACTCGTACACGGTTCTTTTTATACAATCAGGAACCCTATTTGGGGTATCGTATTTCGTATTATCCTTTTCTCTGATTGAGAATGCTTTCAAATTAGTCCGTCGTTTTTTATAAACAGTAAACTCACGATGTAAAATTCATAAATCTTTAGATCTGAAAATTTCTGAAATGGATATTGAATATTTAATTGAATTGAATATCAATTTCATTACGATAAAACATCACGACCACATTACAAATCAAAATACTTATTTGTTTGGTATAACTTATTACAAATTATTATTAGTTGATACATGTTACACATTCCTAATTAAATTTGAAATCATATGAGATTCATAGTTAATACTCTTAGGTATTTGTAATAAATAATTCTCGTGACCTAATTATTTATACGTAGGTATTCCGCTACATTTAATGAGAAGTTATGAGCACAAATAGATATGTTGCTAATCATTATGATTAATTTGATCAGAACAATGTTCTCATGAATCAAAACAAAAGATAAGTATATGTATTTATATTATTTGAAATCATATGTTGATTCAGAACACTTATTTTTATAAATAATTTAATATTCATATTGAAATTATTATTGGTTATATGCTTTTATTGAAAAAGTTTTTTCATTTTACGGATCTGAAATGAAGTTTTGATAAAATTATTTATTTATTTAAGGCATTTTAAGAAGTACTCTACTTTAATGTTTCAATAATTCTATAGTTAATGTTATTAAAAACATCATTCACTCGAATTACTTGCCGCAAAATTAAAAAAGATACTCCTTTATATTAGTGATATTACATAAAATATTCTATCATTAGATCTGGTATTAGAATATCCGTTATGGAAGTTTCGTGCAAAAAGTTGCGTTGAGGAGTGACCCAATAACTTAAACCCTTAACTATGGTCGAGGTGACCTCGATTACTAAAATGTGTGCGAAATATTCCGGGTGTGCCTCCATTAAATTGGGCGGGAAATCTATAGGCAAAAAGCAATGCGTAACTGACTCTTTTAATGACTTGTCCCATTATCATTGGGTAAACGACGAACTATACTTTGGAGAAGAGCGATTTTTCTTTTAAATAATTTTAATCGGTTTTCGCGTCACCTAAAGTCCGTGAATATACACGAAACTCTGTTTAAGTGATCCAGATAAGGCATTAGAAACTATTTTTAAAATATGTTACGAATATTTGTAAGGAAACATATCTTTTCAATTTATTTGTACAGTCGCAATGACATACGGCACTAAAAATAAATATATTGTCAGTATCTGGTTCCCTACCGTACTTCATGTCCTCATTGCTCTACGACGATTCGTAAAAGTATCACCCACAATTAGGAAACTCCCTTATTATCGTTTCCATTAGCACCATTTACTTATCTATTAGCAATTTTCGTAAAATAACGAAGTTTTCCAGAAAACACCAGTATCAAATTAACTTTCCTGCCAGGTGGGTGGCAAGGTGCTGTATCATAAAATATTTTGTCTTGAAAGACATAAAATTTAATGTAATCTACATTTATGACTTTAAATCGCTGCTTGGTTGTAATGAGCAAAGTCCCTAACCAGGGTATGTCGACATTTTTTTATATATTCTCCCATTGTATCGTACATAACCCCTGATTTGATGAATGATGTTTATAACCTTCCCGTTTTATTACAATCTTAGACTTATACTCGAAAAAGATTTCTTTCCGATAAAGTCAGTTTATGAAGGTAGACCCACAAAGGGTGATTTAGACGTTATAAAACGTATGATTGATTACAGAAGCTTTATTAATGTTGTAACTCATGGGTGGTTTGGTTAACGTAACGTAAATCAAGAACTGGAGTAATATATGAACTTTTTGTACAGAACTTGAGGACGTTTCATAGAACATTTTTATTCTTTGATATTCATCGTTAATATTTAAAATATGTATAGAATTATCGTAAAAAAACTCGACCACTTAAAAATCACAAAGCGAATCCAATGATTTCAAATCTATCAAGCCATTTTGGCTGCAGGGAGTATTAAAGAAGGACGCAAACATTACCCTCCGCAGAAAAAAAGATAGTTAAATTACTATAAACTAAGAACACTGTTACTCGTTACTAATTTAGCACAAGCCCAAACATTGAGAGGAAAAACATTTTTCGGTTGTTGGTTCAAAAAATGACGTTCTCAAACATGCTCAAACGTGTTTGTCAAACATGCTGTCAATCCAAATTTATGAAGAACTCTTGTTTGGCAAACATGTCAAACAAAGCAGCAAACTATATTTTGGCATGCATGTAAATTTTGCAGGCTTATATAAGTAGGCCTTAGCATAAACAAGCCAGTATTGTATCGAGTATACTTTCGCGGCGTTTACATGGTGTCCTATCTACAAAGTAACGTTGAGCGCGGCTGGGAATTGGATGGATGACCGTTAGTGGATTTTTACGCGTTTCCGTGTTGCGTTCATATTAAGCTGTTGAATTTCAGAGATTATCATTTGATGGTTGATGATAGGTTTTCTCGAAGGACTAACGGGTTGTTCGAGATCGTCTCTACCCTCCGTAAAGCAGGCTGGAGGAGCCTCCTGCAATTTTAGGAAATGATGTTTATTCGGCTGTGGAATAGAGCTCTTGTGGAGTCCTATGGTCGGCATTTTTCATCTCATAAAAATATCTAATCTCAAAATAAAGAGACAGAATAATTATTCACTTTAAAAGACAATTTAGAACGTAGATGAAAGAAGCAGTACTTTAATTTAATCTCCTCAAGTTTACAAAGACGAAGTGTCCCCCAATTCTACAAGGAGTTGCTCAAGGATCGGTATAACCTAGATTGCTAAGATAGCTATAAATATACATTGTATGCGTATCACGTACGGGGTCACGAGTTATGATAAATTGTTCTTGTTCTAGGAAAATTCTCATTGCGACCCCTCGACATGTAACTTTATTACCGTTGCTGCAAATGGGGACTACGGAGTTACGGACCAATTGTTCTCACATTTGTTCAACGGTTATTTTAATTATCTTCTGAATAAATGACTGTCTTTTTAAATGGAAAGCGAAAATGAAATGTTCCCGGAATTCTCTGAAAATTTTGATCTTCATCACTACCGACACTTCATTTATTTAAACATTTATCTTCATCGTTTCTCCCACTGCTGGGAATCCCAATTCCTCCTCCGCGCTTGCCTTATTGCGAATTGGCAAACATCCTTACTTTTAGAAACCCTTTTGTTAGAGACCTTACAGGAATGTTTTCTTAACCACGACATTCTTCTTTAAATATCTCATATCTCGAAATAAATATCATTAAAAATTACATTGTGAAAAACTAACAATGTCGTTTTCTTTGATTTTACACTTCTCTGATTCATTTCTGTGTCCACAGTATATATACCTGATCCTTTTATAAATATTTACGCTCGTAAATTGTATTTACGAATGTGAAAACTGTGTTGGCATAAGTCAAGTATGCAAAAAATAATAATTAGTTTATTCATTCTTACATTTTGTATACATAATATCTCAGACAAAAACAGGATAATACCTTTTATTTAAATTACTAACATTTGCTTGCTTACACGGAGAAATGTTCTCGAAGGCGTATGACGTTCATGAATCTATACTGGGCTAAAGAGTGTCCTAAATCCTTTATCACACAGGGAAGACCCGAAACCAACAGTAGGGCACAATAACTCAAATATAAAAGTAAAATATCTCCGAATAGAACAAGTAAAAGATTATTCTAAAAGTGAAGAAGAGAGACTACTTCAAGTTAAAACCATTACACGCCATTCTAAACCGATCTACCGTAAGCGCTCAGGGCATCTTGAACTGCGCCACTTGAAACATTATCTCTACAACATAATGTATTGCCGCAGGAAGATGTTCTAAAATTATCGACTGCTTATTAGAGGCGGTAACTTAATCGCTTGCGGCCAGGACACCGACGATACTCTATCACTACCGCTGTGTTGAGGCTGGTATGCCTATAACTACACGCTTTTAATACGGTTTATAGCGTACTTCTTCGAACTTATATAAGAGATTGAAATAATCCGTTACATTATAGCTAACCAAAGAAAAAAGGAGTATTAGACTTATAAAGTTGTATAAAAAAGCATTAACTTGTATAATAAGGTAAAGGAAATAAAGAAATAAACCAAGACCCAGTAGAACAAGGAAATAAGGTAACCAATAAAATAACAGTTGCTCTCTTGCTTCTTTATTTACTTTCATAATTATACATTGAATTAAGAACCTTTTCAATTGTAAGCGCTTGTTAAATAGTAGACAAATGAAATATTAATTCACATTTTCAGAATCATAAGACTTTAATGTCTATGAAACCTCAAGTAATAATAACGATAAATCGAAATGAATTAGAGCGCTTACTTTTCATTCAAATTATTCTTTTTATCCCAATAGTTCTTTGTGAAGTGAAAGCTTTGACTAAGCTTAATAAAAAGGCATTAAAACGTCGATAATCATTTCAAAGACTGATCTAGCTGACGGAGTTTTATCACGGTTTCATTAAAACTCAAAAAAGGCAAAACGATTGCTTTCATGTCTCTGAAGTTAGACGAGGCATTTATCGCGTCTGGTTGCAACTTCAAAGCTTGTGGTTCATGTTACAGCTAATTAGTCGACAGATTTAGTCTTGTTTTAGACACCTCGTTTCCAAGTTCCTACTTGCTAAGCGTGTGGTGTATCATAATCATAACGCTTCAAAGTTTTCGCTCTCTAATGTTGTGGCTATGAGGTTCATAACGTGTTATTTCATAACTTGTGAGAGAAATTTAGATCGTGGAATAATTCAATTAGTGCCTTTCTTAAAACTTCAATCATTCTCTTTTTATCTCCTGTCTCCTTTCATTTGACTGTGGGAACATGAATATGCATATTTTGCGCTGTTGTTTTAGTCTTTTTCAATGATAAAGTTTTTATTTTATACAGGTTTACGGCGATACTTACACATTGTCAATTACTATATTTACCCATACCGAATCAAAACATGTTTTCAATCGGTAAATCCGAGAAGAAGCCGAGTGGGATTGTTTTCTTTGTTCTTTTCAACAATTCTTAAAAAACAACGATATTATACAATAATATTTTCATATCATACAGATTTACGAAATAAACATACAAATTCGAACTGTATTATTATAAATGGAACTTTAACTTCCTCGTTCGTTCGATCGTATTGCGTGTCTTCGGGCAAGCGATTTATTTTGATTATAACTGTAACGGGAGCAGCAAACAAGCAATAAATTAACAGCAAAGACTTAATTAGCCGCGGTGTTCCAATACCATTAGTGGTTCGTGATGACAGTTCTGTTTCGTACACGAAATTGATGTAATATTTGGGAGGGCGTTGCCAAATGGCAAACTTAATGTTACCACTCGACCAAATTGGCTGTTGGGGAAATCGTCCGTGATTTCGACACGTTATAAGGATGTACGGATCGTTTACACTTATCGGAAGAACGGATATCTTCGATTCAGTATAGTTGTGTGAGTGGGTCTTTGGATCTTCGTTAGGAGAGAGCTTTTGTTGGGTGTTTGTTAGTTTACTTTGGATCTTAGATGAATTTCTCGGCTAATTACGTTATTGTTTCAATATACTCAAGCGCTGCTGTGTTTAATATTGAAGGGTGTGGTAAGGGACAAATTTACCTACTACATGTAACTTGCAGCGGTAGCTGATCTCAAGTAGGACTTCTATCTCAATTGCAGTAACAGATGTGGGTGGTCAGTAATTATCACGTTACACCAGGTGGACTGATGTCTTTTGCTACTACTAAATTATTTAAAATATTCCAATTCGTTTGCAAATATAAACAAGGGTGTAGCTGCAATATTAATGGGATAACGTTGACTGGATAAGACTACGTCGAGCCGGCCTGAGGGCAGCTTTAGGATATTGCGAGATTCAACTATGGCGGACGGCATTTCCCCTAGCTTGTCCCTAATTTGCCAAGTGTGAAATCAGCCGTATATGCGATAACAGTAGATGTAACATACTAGCCATAAGCTCCACGTTTTGCTTCAAAATAGCCTCATGAAAATGTGCGTAATTTGGTTATTAAAAGTTTTCGGTTCTCTCGTTATTGTACTAGGTTTGTGACAAGGTTATTTGTTATCAGGACATTTTTAAATGAAGGATGAGAAGGATAATAACATGAAAGCAAAAGGAAGATATTTGCAGTCATTTAATCAAAGATTAATAGTCGTTATTTAGCTTGGATACTCAAATAGTACAAATTGACGTGTTAAAGTTAATTAAAAAAAAATTAAGATGGTTACTGGGAGTTTTGTTGTTCCATCAATATCCACCATTTATTTATCTCCATGACCAGGAATCAAACCCGGAAAGCCGGGTCAAACAGAACTTGACCCACAAGCAATTCCAAGTACAGTAACATTGTAGTGAAACGGAAATTGAAGCCATTCAATATCCTGGAGAATCTCACGAGCTCAACGGATTTTATACTGAATGTTATTGAAATAAGGTGTTTGAGTAAAATTCAGATGTTTATCCTGAATATTTATTTCCTTGAATATTTTAGGGGATTTTTCATATATAAATAAAAAATTGCAATATTTTTGAGATCCATGAATACAAATAATATAGACGTATACATAAAAACTCTCGTAATTAAAAGCAATCCGATGTGAGATATATCCGTGTGTCATACAAGTTTTTTTCTCATATTTTTTTGTTAAATAAGTTTAGGTACGAAAACTTTTCTTTTAAGTCAAATTCATGATTTTTCAAGTTATGCGATCACAGAAACATACCATTGCGTGAAACGTGTTTTATGCACGCAAGATTTTATTGACTGTTACCTTAATTACACGTTTTAATGGTCAAATCTGACCATAAAAAGGGGTCGAAAATTTGTGGTCCTCGAGATCGTTGGAGTATAATAAAAATCGTTCTGATTTTGATTTTAATTGGTACGATTTGTCTTATACTTGAATTTAACAGGTGCTTTTAATTGGATTTAACTGATGTAGGATACTAGCATAATTGGGGCTATGGACAAGTGCTATTAGTGTATCAGTGGTCCTGACTAAGGGCGTCCTAAGAAATGCTTTAGGGTTTTAGCTAGTAGGAATCCGGCTATCCACTCTACTCCCACTGCGGTTGAGAAGAACCCACCCTGTGTCCTGACGTAAAAAGGGTAGAAGTCCTCGTAGTCGCTTACAGGCATTCGCCTTTAATACGGCAGTGAGTTACAAATTGTGAGCGTTATTGACCCCATTCTGAGGTTTTTTGGTTCGTAAATAAACATTCCACGGTTTGAAAGCCTTCCGTGCGTTATGTTTTATGAACTTATACTTTTAATTACACGCGAGTCTATGAAGGTCTTGTAAATGATTTTACGCGGGATAATTCCATTCAGTTTTCGTTCATAAAATGGCGCGTACAGTCGTTATGTTAAATATAGGCAACTTGGAAAGATTTAACATATTTCGTATTTATGCCAAGCCTAAAATAGGAGCGCGCGGAGTAATTTTGGTACTTTATTCCACTCGTTTAATAAGATTAAGCAGCGATGTGTTTACTTAATTTGCATGCGATAGACCTATGTTTGGGTTACTTTAGTACCAGAATAATTATGTTTGCTACGCTCTAGTTAATACTGTTATTGTAGGGTGGATATTGTTTATATTTCAAAGTTTGAAATCTGTATCCTTGAAACGATTGCCTAATCCAATAATTCTTTGAAGGTTAAATGGAAACGATAGGATATTTATGACAGATTTTAATTAAGTACGATAACACTGGGATCCATTGGGATCGTCTACCAAAATATCAAGGACTAAGATAATATAGTATTCAAACTGAAAGTTTATTCTATTTTGAGCTATTCATTTACGAAAACACTAAATTAAACTCCTCAGGGACTATAGGAGTTCAAAGTCTATTGAATTTTCCGCTGATGTCAGCAGTCTTTTACTAGTTCAACTCTGTTAGTACTAGTTTAACAGCTCCTAATGTTAGACCATTTATAAATAAACCAAATTCCTGTAGAATCCGCGAAACATTTGTTGAAAGCAATAAACCGGTCCGCATTCCGTAGGTCAACAGTTGTAAATAGCGAACTACCAACGCGAGTTTAGGAAAAGTTTTAATGCTTTCGGAAATAAATCGGGCTATTTGTCTTTATAACAAACTCTTGATGTGGAATGACTCGACGCCGAATGGTGTTACGAGAACTATCGTTTCGACTAGGGATGGGTGTTTTCGCACAAACAATCGATTTTGAAATCGATTTGAATTGAGAAGTAAAAATCGATTTTTGATTTATTTTTTTTTGCTCTGACAACCAGTATGGCCAATTAGATCTACAGATATTGAAAGTGTCATGCCACCATATACACCATATGATGGTGAAAACGGTCACCCCACGCATCCTTGACGCCTAGAAATACAAAAAAAAAACAAAAATCCATGCAAGTTTTTATGTGCAAATTACAACAATAAAAATCGAAAAACGACTTTCTGGTAATTGACATCGATTCGAATCCAATGCATAAAAATCGATATTTCAAAAAAATCGATATTTCTCAAAAACCTATTTTAGATCGCCTTTCCTAGTTTCAACTATAGTGGAGTCGAGTTTAGAAAGACCTACTGATGGATACCAAACGTAACACCAGACTAGACCTGAATAAAAGACGCTTTTCCCAAAGTTATTTAGTTACTTAACAGTCATCTTTATTCCTTTGACTCGAAATACGTGAGTTTTGTGACAATTTTCTTTATGTACTCTTAACTTCTATTTATACGTCCTATTTCTCTATTTGCTTTTCAAATACTGGTTCTTTGTTATATTTTTAGATTGGAAGTAATGAATTTCATATTAAGTGCCCTCTGCCATTTCTTATGTTTGAAGACTTACAAAGTACGATGTTATTCTTTAAGTTTGATTATATTTTCATAAATATTGATTCCCGATCAATAACGCACATAAGAAAGTTTTTTTAAACAATCTTAGCATACAAGCGAAGGGTATATATAGTAGGTTATATATAGTAGTGGATAAGAATACTGATGTTTTCGAATATCAACATCACTAGGAAAGACTCGTACTTCCTCAGGTCTAAGAAGGAGAGCTCGAACCTTTTCGAAGTATACTACGTTCTGTATATTCTTATTATTCTGTATTTATGTGAATTTAGTACAAAGAAACTTATGTACATCGTACGAATGTGTTGATTTATTCGAAATCAAATCTGTGAACGGTGTCATTAGTCACTATACGTTTAAGTCTATCGCTCGTCCTTCAGTTATTCAGTTACAAGCAAATATACAAAATAAATAGTCATATGATTGCCTTGAATTCCAAAGCAATTGTAAACTACAGCCGTCGTATAAGAAGCTAATTTTCTTTACATGGCACATAATTCCATTTATTATTCGATAATTAAGAATCTGTCTGCACTGTTTATTCAGCTGTATTCACTGTAAAATTAGATTCAATAAGGATTGTAATTGATAATGTTAAAGTCTGTATATGTCTCCCGCTTATACATTAAAGAGAATGAGCGAGAGTTCAATAAAAATACCACAATTTTGAAATATCACCCTTTCTGAATCAAGTTATACGAATTATGACGTGATGTTATGGAAAATATTCGAATTAAAATCATTATGTTCACTTGTTCATTGATTGTTAACGTCAATTGTTTCGTCCTACTTTAAAATTGAAATCAGTTCATTTGATGCAGGAATCGAATTATTAATATCAATCATCTCATATATTATCTCGTAGACGCACGGCTGTTCGCCCACCAAATTCAGGGAATTATATTACCCGGACAAATAAAATGTTAGCCAATCTTAACACCGGCTGTTTAGAAAAATAAGTGGGATCCTTCTCTGTCGGAACGTGGCTGGCATTAACAGTAGCGCTGGCCGACATTGCCGGGCCACGAATGTACCTTACGCTCCTCGTAACCTGGTACGGAGCGTCCAGAAAAACGTCACGGAGTTTTTAGTCAGTAAGCGTCCGATATACCCCTTTCGCTACCCCGTGCGGAAGAGTATCCATGGGGATTTCTCAGACAGTAAACAAAATTCAGCATTAAGAACTGTTGCTAGCGGGAGATCCAACACTGAAACCACTGCTTGTTAGAATGTTATCATCATTGCTGCACGATACAACAACACCTATGAATATTTTATCTGTCTTGTAGTAAAAGTGATGTCCTTGGGCGGCAGTAGTCACTTACCATCAGGTAGACTGCAGGCTCGTCTGCTACACCTATATTATAAAAAAAAAAATTTTCACGCCGCAATTCAAAGAACAATAAGAAACAAAGTCACGGGCCAAACACAGACCATGCCAACTGGCGCACCCATCCTTCTTCCCGTCTTATTTTATTAGTGAATGTTCACATTTATCTTTTGAGTTTTGATCTCACCCGGTGTTTATTATAAGGTGTTCCGAAAACTTCGCGCCCCAAACTTAAGGGAGTTTATTTTACTGTCCGTGACTCGGGTAGGCCCAAGTTATTATCTTTACGAGGGGTTGAAAGCTCTCAGTTTTTATTATTGCCTTTTTATATTGTATTTCGTATTTAACTGTTCAAGCGAGGTCGAATGAAAGGCCAACGAAAGCTGTTGCTTTATTACAATTAACATAATACTGTTTTGAAGTTAAATTTCTTTACGCGCTATTTAGTAGTATCTCAGATATTTTTCCGGCGCAATAAATATACCTTATAATGATTATTTCATTTACCAATACTTTATTACAGTCTGTAGAGTATAAAGAATATTATAAAGCGATCATGTTACCTAGACTTTACTTTTCTAATTTTTGTTACCTTAAAGTTCTTGTCTTTGACGCTTGGAGTTGATATTGCAGTAAGTACTCACTGTAAATTATGTTATGAAATTGCGTACATTCACAGAATTTGGTGGACGCACTGCCGTGCGTCTAGATCAGTAATTATTTTGTCATATCCGTCACAATCTTGAAAGGAATTTTGGTTAAATTGCTGTAAAGGTTACACGAACTCAATTTTTATTTTGGTCTCATATTCGCTAACTAATGAAACTCAACAAATCATAATTTAGTATTGTTTGCTTAAATTTAGTTACATTGCCCCTTAATATATTTTGATTCTATGAGCAATGTCCTTTTGAGTAAAGCTCCTCATTTATTTACGTATTATAAGTGATATTTTGAATACTAAAATCATTTCGATTGTAATTACGAAGGCAACGGCACTTATAACTAATGTATAATAAAATAAACTTAAAACTAAATACGTTTAAGTTAGAATTCATTACTTTAAGTATAATAAGACCTTTACATATACAACCATACGGTACAAAATTATTATTAATAGATTGTATAAGTTTATATTCACTTATCTTATTTTTAAATACTACTTGCCGTATAAATTATTTTGGAAATAATATTTTATGGTACGATATTTTCACCCACATGTCTATATGTTGTACGTGACATA